>PVKM010001582.1:0-75373 GCA_004027735.1 Carollia perspicillata
TTGAAACTGAGGGGCTTTTGGAGAGGCCCCCAAGCTTACAGTTCAGGTCAGAAGTTTTGGGCACAAAAACCGGTAGTTTGGAGAATAATGCCCTTAATCTCAAGTTAGGATAAACTCCTTTGTATCTTAGTTTTTCAGCCCCTCCAGAGGTCAAAGGAACACATGTACCAGGGGTCCTTCCATAAGTCATCATTAACAGAGACTATCTGAAGTATACAAAATCCACTAGTAAACAAAGACATTCTTATGGACAGGACACTGAGAGGACTTAGAAGTTACCTCCCAGGACCTTGTCAAATCTCTCTCTGAGTAAAAATAATCTTTTACTGCACATATACTCCTTAGAATTTAAAAGTGTAATTTCTTCTCACTTTTTTAGTGAAAGGAAGTCTTAGGGGGCTAAATTGTGTCCCCGCAAAATTAATGTGTTGAAACCCTAACCTAAAATGATAGTCAATTTGGAGACAGGGTCTTTCAAGTGGTAACTGAGGCTAAACAAATCGAGGTCTTATCGTATATGACTGGTGTCCTTATGAGAAGAAAAAGAGACACCAGGAATAAGTGAACATAGAGAAGAGGACAGGTGGGGATACAGCAAGAAGGTGGCTATCTTCAAGTCAAGGGGAGAGGCCTTAGGATAAATTAGTGTTCTAGTATCTTGACCTTGAACTTCCAGCTTTCAAAACATACAGATAAGAAATGTTTGTTGCTTGAGCCACCCAGTTTGTGGTGTTTTGTCATGCAGTCATAGTGATCTCATGTATCTTCCACAAACCCTCAAAACTCTAAGAGAATCAATGTGAAATATTGCTCACCTTTTTAGAAATTATAATTAACCTGGAACTCACACTAAAAAAATAAGTAAATACTACTGTTATATAACTATGCTACAATGAATGTAATATTGCTACCCACTTGCAACTGAGAACTTAGTATGAGAATTAATATTACCCAGATCCAATACAAGTATATTTTTAAATGGTTCCTCTATGGTTTATCCATGTTTAATTGAATTAAACTATGTCATCATATAATTAAAATATATTCTGTGGAAAAATCATTATATTTTATAACATTCATTAGCATGTTTCCTTTTTATATTTTATGGGCACTTTGATGTATTAAAATAGAAACTATTACATTTTTTCAATTGAAAAAAATTGATAGCAAAACATTTAAATTGCTGTGCTTGATCCCTGATTTCTTACAGAGACTTAGTCATGTTTTCTGCACATAATATTACTTACATCAATATTTTGCTTCATGTTAGAATTTGACCTAAACCATGAAGATTAGTGATTTCTATTTCTTCAGGTGGCTCTACTTCTCTTACTTTGAAATCTTAGCACATAATAAATCAATTTTATTCTTAAGAGTTAGGTGGAAAAATCACAGACATTTAATGATAAAAGAAAATTTGAAGTTTTAACACAACATTTGCACCTGTTACACATGAGCCATGAGTCTTTTTATATGCACTATCTCATTTTAATTTTATGGCTAATTTTGCTGCCCAGAAATGTTACAATTGCAAAGTTAGAATGGAGAAGAATGGAGTTCAATATAGAATGGAGTTCAATATAGAAATAAAAACAAATGGAATTACTCTTCAACTGTGTCTTTTCAAAATTGCTTAAAAATTCTAATAACAAATATTATTCACTATATTAAAGCATTTCAGGCTGGTTGTTAGGATCGGGTAAGCATAGCTGTGACATGGCTTTTACCGAAAGCTTTTCCAGTGCCAGTAAATCCTTTGTACATGGTGTTGTGCGTGCTGTGTTTCCTCACTGTGTCTTATTGGCAAGAGTTAAAGCTGAGATTTTAGGCAATATTGTTATGTTTTAACTAGCTGGATGTCTTTTTTAAAAAAAAATTTTTTAGTGTGTATCAAGTAGGAGCTTTTCTTGTACATGTGTTGACCTTTAATGAAACCAGCTGTAAACTAATCACCAGATTCCATACCACATCAGGTCTGTACATGCAAAATTAACTGAGCACAGCATGGGTGATCCCTTTATTTCAAATGCCTTAAAATCAGTGAATACTGCCACAAGGCCACTTTGACAGCAGTGATTTGTATCCTTTGCAAAGACAGCTGTGTCAAGATATAAACTTTATTTCTCCCTACATGACAGAGGAAACACAGACGAGTCCTGGAGGTTGAAAGAGTGAATGTACTTGTTTGGAAGCCTAAATTAAATACTTGGTGAACAAACAAAATGTTAAAAACACACCGAGTTCTGCTCATCAGTTGCTGGTGTGGTAAAAAAGACTTCTGAATTGGGAATCAGGAGGCTGGGCCTCACCCCAAGCTCAAGGACTGATGTTCTTATCAAAAGAGTTGGACATGACCTCACTGGAACAAATGAGAAAGCAGATTGGATGAAAAATTTTAGCCAAGGACTCTCAAATACTATGTGGAGAAAGAGCATGAAGATTGGATTGGATGAATTTTTTCTCCAGTTTGCCTTCAGGAAAAAAACACCTGGGACATCACAGACATCTATGTGTTGAATGAAGGCAGGATTTTCAAAGCAAATAGACCTAGGATCAAACTAAGCTTCTGTCTTTTATATACTGTGTGACCTTGGAAAAAGCTCTTAACCTATTAAGCATCAGTTGCCTAATCTATGACCACAACGATCTCACAGAAATTAATTGAAAATTAAAAAGCTAATGTAGAGATATAGATATGGATATAGAGATCTACATATATATTATACACACACACATATAATATAGATTAGAAAGTAGGTAGCATAGTATAGCAAGCATTTAATATAATTATTTCTCTAGTTTCATTATGCTTCCATGATCTTTTAAATTAAATCCGATTATTAACTTTTAAAACCTTTATTCATGAATATAAAAATTGAGCAGTTTTCAACTATTCATGACAAATTATGCCTGCACCTTAAGACTATTTAATTTTTTGTGGACTGTAGAAGTCTATGAATCATATCATATTTATTTTTTTTAGCCAAAAGTCAAATCTGTAAAGTGATTTTCAGGTTTAATTTTCTTCAGATGCCACATCTTTACCCAAGTGGTTTGCGGAGGTTTTAGAACATAAAAAATTCAGTAAAGAAAAAAAATATTAAAGACTTCTCCTGAGAATTTTCCTTAATGAACTGTAAGATGCTGATCTTTCAAAATAAAATAGTTCCTGGGTTTTTAAAAGTCCTTTCTGTGAAATCTCATTTTTCTTCTTTCTTAAAAAAGTATATATATAAATTCCTATTCTTTCTGGAGTGCTCATAATCATTGAATACACTTCTATGTCAAATATGAATAACCTTCTAAAGAAATACAAAATCATGTATTATATTGCTATGTTTGTCCCAACAGTTAACATTTAGGTATATCCTTATATACCAAATCCTCCAATCTTACCAGTCTAAAATATCCACTGACTTAGTATAACCTTTGATATTTTAATTAAGTATTATAACTTTCTTATGTAGATCTATAATCCAGGATGGGTCCCTTGAAAATTGTACAGAACTCTGTCTCCTAGTCTTTTACTTTACTTCCAACCACATTATTACATATCAAAAAATTATTCTAGTGCTTCTCTTAACAGTCTTCATAAAAAGCACATTGTTTTTGCCACAAAAAAATATAACCATTCAATAAAATAATGTTTCTTCAAAGCAAAATTTCATTTTAAAATATTCCACTATTAATATGTTTCATTGGAGTAACGATAATAATGTGAAGTGGGTAATTGAAAGACCTTGTGGTCAAGTGAGCAATGAGAGCTAATGCTGGCTCCTGACATTTGGGTTCAACAGAAAAACTTGCAGCCTTGATCTTAGCTGATCTTTCAAAATGGTCTTTAGTAGTAAGAGGCATTTTGGGTTTTTTCAGTTAGCAGAAACCAAGAATTAACAAGAAAAATAACATTTAATTTCTTATATATTGTATTTGTAAAATGCCTTTGCTTTTATGTATAGTTCAGAGAGTAAGACTTCAGGCAACCTTGTCATTAGACAGGGACCTCTTTATTATCTACAATTATTGTTACCTGTGAAAGCCTATAACATGCACTGCCTATGATGGCGCAGATGTGTCATCTAAGCCCATCACATAATCTAGGCTCTCAAGATCTTGACCCATTTGCTCTTTTTGCTCTGGTAAATGTTATTAACGCCAAAAGAAGTGAATATACAATTTAATTGATTACTTACTCTCAACAAGCAAAATGATTGTCTTTTTTATGGGAGTATGAAAATAAGTAAATTCATGCTGCTGTTCTTTTAATAATAAGGGTCAACACAGTCCTAGTAATTAATAAATATTAATTTTCAATATTAATAATGACAGTAATAATGATCGTGGACTTCCCTAACATTTACTTCTCATAAATTATAAACTTCTTATAACTATTAGTTCTATGCATGCATAATTGTTAAATATGTTCTAATAAACAAATAGAATCTTGGGAACACTATGCTGAAATTAAGTTTTGCTTTGCTATTTCAGAAACTTTTTTGCCAAGAAATTTCTTTCCAATCTAGTAGTAATTTTAGATAATACTAAGTCCATTTTTTCCAGTTCTATAAGTAATTGGGTACAATATCAAATGCTTTAGAAGTTTTAAGAGTTATATTCAAAGGAAATATGTTTTGTTTAACTGAACACAAGGGTACAATTTTTTTCTAATTTAAATTAATGGTTTCCAAATGGATATTCAGGGGCAACCATCCTGAAGTTTGTTTTTGATAGATTATTTAAGATAACTCAAATAAAAATAAATGTGGTAGTTTATAGCTCCCATTGTGGATTCTTATTAGTAAGATTTTCTAACTTACAAAATAAGAAATGGTGATGCATTTTGCCTCCTCATTATTTTATAATTTTTGATGGCTATTCCATGATATAAACACCGTAGATTCACTTGTTTCTATGTTGACTTTTTAGGAATGAAAAAAGAAAAAAAGAAATATCATTATGATTACAAAGCTGCCAGCTCAGAAATAGAAATACACTTTATTCGAACAAGCACCATAGAAGTGGATGTGAAGAGTTATGCAATGCAAAGGGGATTTTGGCATATGTTTTCAACCATTTAAAAACCCTAACCAGGTTACATGCATAATCTAGCAATCTACTATCTGGAACTTACAGAAAATCTCTTTGCAAAGAGTAACTATTTTAGATAATATTATCCATTGAACTTTAAAGGTATTTATCACACCAACCAAATTCTTTAGGAAGTATGAATCTCTTATCTACTAAATCCCAACACTTCTATCCTTTTTCATTTTACTCTGTTCCCAGAAGCCTCCCTATCACACCTGAACTTGTTTCATCTTCCTGCCTTTAGATTTTAGGTTGTAATAGTATATTTTATTATTCGACTCTTTTGTTCAATATTAGTTTGGTAGTTAACGATTCTGTCAGTGCTTACTTTTTACAAAAAAACTACAAAGTGCATCTCTATGTTTTAAGTTTCTGAAGTTTTTACACAGTTTTATTCCAATCTTGCAGGTTGCCTTTAACAAGAGGGCTGGTCCAAATTCTATTTTGCCATTACCTGAAGGGAAAGTAGTAACTGTAGGTGATCGTTTTATGAAAACGGACAATTGGAACTATTTCCATAATAATGTGATTTTCATACTAAAAGAAGTCACGTATGACACTCTCATAGTTTAAAGTTAAATCAAACTATTAAATGAAAGTCTCTAATCTGTATCAAGTTCTTGCTAAAGAAAAATTTAGTCAATTTTGTCTTCCTGAAAAATATGGAATTGCTAATTTTCTATTTAGTTTGTAAGACCAACTGATCCAAAATAGTGGACACTAAAACTTCCAGCTAAAATTCAATAAAAATTGTTAAATACATTATGATAAGGCAGAAAATTAAATATCATGATTTAATAAACAACTATCAACATGATTCTTCTATCTAGAGCTATGCATTTTTGTTAACCATCTTTTATAGCTGAAGAAGTCCAAAATATTGAAACAAAATTTCTTAAATTCATTGTATCACAAAGTGATAAAGCAAACTTTTCCAAGATCTTAAAAAGTAATTTTCAGAAAACATAAAATTGTAACTCCTGTATGGATATTAAACACATTTTAAGGAATTTACTTATATAATATTAGGGAATCAGGAAGATGATATACTTAGTTCAAAGGAAAAGTCAAAACAGAACACATTTATATGAAATACAGGAATTTTAGATGAATTGTAAATAGAGAAAAAACACTTCCCACAAGGGAGTGGGATCAGGGAGGGAAATGGACGCAGTCAAATTAGGACCTAGGACTGTTGCAAAGAAATGATTGGAGCTGGAAACTGAGTATCCACATTTCGTGGTCTTGCAAATGCACTTTTTCACTGACAAGCAAATTATTTTTTTCTGCAAAAGTAATTAAGTAAATGGAATCATATCACACAAAAAAAGCACACACAGATTTACACTTTTTTTTTTGCACTATGAGTTTATGGTGACCAAAAAGTCTTAATCATTCTCCATTTCAATACTGATGAATAGAGGTTCAACTTCAAATTTTGAGTGGTATTAACAGAATTTTCCCAAGAAATTCAAGACTTTGTTCATATGACATTTCAAAGTTCATAGTGTGGAATTTCTGTTGAATAAAAATTTTTTAGGGTACCAGCAAATTGCAAATTTCTTGGTCTCATATCATATCTATTGAATCCAAATGTGGGTATGGCACTTGTGAATTTATTACATAAAAGTATTTGCAGGCAATATTTGGGAGCAATAAAGGTTAGGGCCTTCAGTCTTAGAAAATTGCTCCAGCCTCTACTGTGACTTCATTTTTGATGAGTTTCAGATCTATTTCATCAAATGTTGCCTTGAGTGCAACATTCATTTTAGCCCGTTCACCTATTCATTTTCCCATCTCTTTTTAAACTTGTTTCAATTGTATTTTCTGATAACTAATTATTAATCAATCTAATTTTGATCTTGGTTAAAAAAGGCATTGTTAAGGTTGTTTGTATTGTGTCTTATAGAAATAAAACCAACCAACAAACAAATTGTATGTTTGAATTTTAATATGTTTGAATCTTAACATGTTATGCCACTGAAATCCAGCATAATTCTGGCAGACTTTAGAATTATAGTTTATTTCAGTGGTTTCTACTGGAGGCAATTTTGCCTACCACATGATGTTTGGCAATATCTGGAGACAGTTTTGGTTGTCATATTTGGGTTGGGAAATAGGGGGTGGCAGTAATGTGTTCCACTGGCATCTAGTCAACAGAAGTCTAAGTTGCTACTCAGCATCTTATGGGGAACAGAGTAGCCTTCACACACAAAAAAAATTGGTTCAAAATGTCAATAATGCAACTACTGAAAAAGCCTGGTTTACTCATAGAGTAAAACTTAAGTGATGCAAATAAAACCTGCATAATAAAATTAGAGTTAGTCTATGTACAATACACAATGTACAGAAAGCCATTCTGTAACAAGTGCTTAATAATTATCATTGGGAGCAAAGGACGCCAACAGGGCTTTTAGACCTCTCCAGGAGGTCCTGGCTTACTAGGCATTTCCATGTGCATAGCAAATAAGTGGAACTATTACTGTCATCCTCCTTACGAGAAAAGTGAGACTGGAAATGTTTTGCGACTTGACCAAGGTCACAAAGCAAACAATTATATGTATGAGCCAAGAATATATTTTAGTTTTTATGTTTTAATCCATAACAACATATTCATTCAATCTTTACAAATTTTACAAGATGCTAATGTAGCTTATTTAGATAATAAGTAGCCCACTATTCTATATTAGGGGTGAAGGTATTGGAGTTGTTTTTAAGGGTGATGGTATTCAAGTTGTTTTTTTTTTTTTTTAGTCAGAATGTATATTGTTTGTCTAAATATTTTCTACATTACATCTAAGTTCTTGAACTAAATCACCCTTAGGTTTTAACCAAGGCAAGTGAGAAAAGTTTCTTTCTGTTTTGTATATTTATATTTTTGCTTGTTTTTAGTGATGGAAATGAAACTAGTGGTTGTACAGCTAAGTAAATATAAACTTATTTCTTACACCTATTTCTTATTTTAGAAAGTCTCTGATATTTCACAAAAATATTACTTACTGTCTTCTTTAACACATAGCCCAGTTTATGAAAAAAGCATGAGTCACTCTGAATACATTTGTTTGTTTACTTTAAAAAGGTTGTACATTTTGAAATTTCAATTCATCTCACTTCAGTGCCCAGTGCTTTATATTACAAGCAACACAAGGACTGGATGAGCACATTCTCAGCACACGAATAGTGAAATCACATGGAGAAAGTTTCTCTAAATAAGGATTAGAGGTTGTACTAAGCATCTGTTGCAAATATTCTTCACTTTTATGCTCATAATTCTCATGAATGTGCCTGTAGTATGAAAGAATTACAAACATTAGCCATTGTCAGACAAAATAATTCTACTTTAAAAATCATGGAATTATAACTTTGATCTGTAATTTTAAAAGTATTGTTTTCAAAAGTCAAACTTTATGATAAAATGCAATAGAATAAAGTTATGAAGATTTATTTTTTAATAGAGAACTATAGTTCAATATTTTAGTTTCTCTGGGCTTTTAATTTCTTATAGTCTCATCTTTTTTGAAAAAATGTGGATAGAGTGGAAAAGGTATATATTAAAAACTATACATAATTAATTTTAAATTAATTTTAAAAAGAATCAAGTATAACAAGAACAACTTATTTTTGTAAAACATAATTAAAATATTTTTACAATTAAAATAAAGGAGTCAGATTTTTTCTTAAAAGTTTAAATCTGATAAGTGGCATATTATTTATATAGTTGAAAAATAGAATAAATACATCAGATTGAAGAAAAGCAGAGAAAAATGGATTATTCCATGTAATAAAATTTGTAACTTTGAAACTCTACATGATTTTCAAAATTGGGCTAAATTTTGCACATGATATTCTTTCGCACATTTTCCTTGAGATACAAACTACTTCATATTTATGAGAATTAATTTTACATTTATAGAAAAGTTCACATTGAAAAACTTTCAAAAGTATCAAGTCAATAAGCAAGTGCTTATATATAAGTCATATTTTGGTCTCCAAAAATTTCCTTTTTTATGTAGGTCTTATACTGTGTAAATCATGACTTAATGTGCATCTAGAACTGGAAAAGTGATCCAAAATGTGTAAGATAATGGGAAGATTAAATATTAATACAGTTGGCATCATCATGTCAGATACAGTACTAAAACGAAAGTTGTTAGCTAGAGAAAAAATTTTAAAAACTTTTATCTAAAGAAATGGTTCTATGTGAAAACTACCATTTTTAGATGTTCATTAAACATGTGATATAATCAATTTTAATAAATATTTCATTTATTTAAAATAACTTACATTGTAGAGTAAACTAAAAATGAAGAAATACAAAATTAATATACTAGTGTTGGAAGCTGGCTAAAGGGTCACAAATTCAGAAAAGTAGTAGGCTGAAAAATAAAGTACCCTTGTTCTTGCATAGCACAGGGTCTTAGTGTCATTGGAAAGAGTATTTGAAAACAATTTAAATTTCCCTTTTATTATTGATAAATCGACAAGTAACAAGTGCTTGAGAGGATGTGGAGAAAAGGGGATTCTAGTACATTGTTGGTGGGATTGCAGACTGATGCAGGCACTGTGGAAAATGGGATGGATTTTCCACAAAAAAATTAAAAATGAAACTGCCTTATGACCCAATGACCCTACTTTTGGGAATATATCCTAAGAAAACCAAAACACTAATTCAAAAGAATATATGTACTTTATGTATGTTGAAGCATTGTTTACAGTAGCCAAGGTTTGAAAAGAGCACAAGTGCCCACCAGTACATGAGTTGATGAAAATGTTACATTTACACAATGGAATACTACTTGGTCATAACAAAGAAGGAAATCTTACCTTTTGTAACAGTATGGATGGACCTGGAGATAATTATGTTGATTTAAATAAGCTAGTCAGAGAAAGATAAGGACCAGAGGATCTCACTTATATGTGGAATCTCATGAACAAAACAAACTGACAAAAAAACAAACAGAGGCATGGACACATGGAACAGACTGACAGCTGTCAGAGGGGAGTGTGATCGGGGGCTGAAAGAAAGAAGTTGAAGGGATTAAATAAACACAAAAATGTAAATAACATACAGACACAGAATATTGTGCTGTTAAGTGTTACATCCACCAGTTGCGAGAACAAACGTCGGAGACTTTCAGGGTTTCGAAGATGTTACTTTATTGGCCAAAGCTTTACCTGCGCAGGGGCGAACTCTCTGAACGAGTCCGGAGACACAGTGCTCCTTAGAGCTGCAAATGAGAGTCGCGCCGCTAACGCTCACAGCTGGGGTTTTATGGAAGCTATTGGCAGCCAGACTGCATGTTCAGCGCGTGGACAGTCCTGTGGTTGGCTGGACTACCCACGCTAGGCCTGTGCTTCCTTCAGCAATTGGTCGGAGAGGCTCATGATCAGAAGGCTGGGGCAACTGGCCAGTTGGCTATCTGCTAGGTCGTTCTGTTCACCCTGCCTCTCTTATCTTCCTGGCACACAAGTCTAAAGATTAACACAGCTAGCGGTTTTGGCTTTCCTAAGCTAATTTTCTTAACACTAACTCCCTATGAATGTTTTCTTTGTTCTCTACATTAACCAGGGGGTAAATAGGAGTGGGGGTGTGGAGATGGGCAAACGGGGATGGGGATGAAAAGACACTGTGTTTGGGGCAAGGAGCATGGGATGCCGTGTGTAGGTGATATTTTGTTGAAGTGTGCACTTGAAAATGTGTGGTTATGTGAACCAATGTAACCCCAGTAAATTCAATAATAATAAAATAAATAGAATCTGTGAGAACAGACTTAACCCAGTTCTCAAAAGAACAAAAATTTTCAGAAATATGAACCTTGGGAACAGAGGCACCTGATGCATATTAGTAATGACTATGAATAAATCATTTGATATACTGCTCTATTATTTTTTAGATGTAACTCTAAACAAAATGTCTTGTGTTTACATAGAGCAGCTGGCTCAAATACATTTATTAAAACCTTTTATACTACAATTTTCCTTGTGCTATTAGTTTACTCGATGTCAAGAGAATCTTGGAAAGTAAAGAGTTGCTTTGGTTGGAAAATCCATTGGTACCATGGAAATATAATCAATGTTCTTTATGCACTAAGTAAATTGTGGAACCGAGGGGAGCAGTCTAGATGTTTAAAGTTAATGGTTAAATGACTAAATGTGTTCCAGTTTAATCACTTTACTTACATAGTCAATGACTTTCTTTACTACCTTTATCTAGCACACTTGATAACCAATTTTTATCACTAGCCAATCAGAATTCAAGTACAGGCTTGAGAGCAAGGAGAAAAATATTTTCATTAGTTCTGTTCTTCTTGATTTCATTTTATCAAAAAACTCTTGAACAACTTTCTGACCACTGGTTGAATTATTGCATAATATTTTGCTTGCAATGCATATTTTCCCTGATCATAATTTAGCTTGATATAAAGTTACTAGTTAGCATTTTACTATATGCAAGATAAGTATCTGTTCTGAAGGAACTGACTGTAAGGGGTTGTGACCATAATACACATCACTTACATGCCTGGCAGATTCACTGTGCAATGCATGTCATTGATAAAAACAAATCATAACTCTGGTCCTTATATAGTTTATAATATGTCAAGAGAAGCAAATGGTTCAGCTATAACAATTTCCTAAAATTAAGTACACAGTTTCATGCACTTAATTTTAGGAAATTGCTATAGCTGAACCATCCATGTAATATGAAAAATAGAGACATTTATTGAAGAAAATACCAGATACTAGAAACATTGTATATAGGACAATGACACCTTAGTCCCCTTCAGAGTAAGCACCTTGGGGCCTCACATACCCCTCTCAGCGTCTCTTCCATTATTCAAAACACTGCAAAATCTTTCATTGGAATTGCCAGATGCTACCCTGTTGTATTTTTCTGAATATCATCAACTGTCTGAAATCTCTTCCCTTTCAAAGGTGATCTTAATTTTGGGAAAAGCCAGAAGTCTCAGGGCACCTAATTTGGGGTGGAGGGGATGCTGAGTCACCTGGGTGACTTGATGTTTTGCCAAAAAACTCTGCATGAGACATGATGCATGAGCGGGTGCACTGTAGTGATGAAGTTGCCAATCACCAGTCGCTCATAGTTGTGGCCATTTTTGGCATATTGCATCTCTTAAATGACAAAGAACATTTAGGTCATACTCATTAATTGTCTGGCATAAAGGGCATATTCATAATAGACAACATTTTTCCAATAAAAAATATAGTTAACATAATCTTGATCTTACTGTGACTTTGCCTCACCTTCTTCAGGCATGGAGAACCAGGCAACTTTCATTGGGATGACTGGGCCTTTGTTTTCAGGTCATAGCTGTAGACCCATTATTCATCCCTGGTTATGACCTTCTTGAAGAAATATGGCTCATTGTTAGCAGTTTGAATCAAGTCATTAACAACTGCAGCATGATGTTCCTTCTGCTCTGGTAGCAGGAGTGGAATGAATTTTGCCACAGTACTCTCCATGACAAGATCATACATCAAAATCTGGACAGGGTGGTTTTTGGAATTCCCAGATCAACTTCTAGTTTTCACATTGTCAGTTGTTGATCTTTGTTGATTGTAGCCCATACATGTTCAACATTCTCAGTTGTTCTGCTTGTTGCAGGTCTTCCAGAATATGAATCACTTTCAACAGATTCTTGACCATCTTTGAAGCATTTATGCCACAACTTTATTTGTGCTGCACTCACTGCATCATCCCTGAAAGTTTTCTGAATCATCTGAGTAGCTTCTGCAGTGGAACGTTCAAGTTCAATGCAAAATTTGATGCAGATTCATTGCTCTACTCAGTCATTTTGAATGTGATGGTGACACAGTACACATGATCACTCAACAGCATCTCCCATCCCCACTCACTAGTACAGCGAAGTTATCATTGTTACACATGTACACTCCAGTCCATTTTGCTTGGCTGCCAGGTTATATCGATGTCGTGCAGGGTTCTCGCTATATTAACAATGGCTGAACTTTTTCTGGACAGGCCATGTAAACATAGTTGGACTCCCAGGAAACTATTAATATTGGCTGTACTGGTACTTTAAAGTACTCTAGTGCAATAGAAAAATCCCAAGAGCCTTGCAGTCAGTAGGTTAAAATCCTAGCCCTGCCATGTACTACATTTGTTAACTTGGCCAAGTTTTTTAACCTGGCATGCCTTGGGTTACTCATCTGTAAAATAGGAGTAATATTGTACCGAGTTTATGAAATGGGTGAACAGATTAACTGATATGCTACATATAGAGCAATTAGCATTTAACAAAAATTCACCTTGTCTAATGGAACAACCTTGTGAGTGATGCAAGCTCAGTGAAAAATAGCCAGACTTTTTGTAATGGGTTAGAGTTTAGCAGACTTGAAGTTAATGGTGGTAATTCCTGGAGAGGTATAATTTTCTTTTAGCTCATGGAGAACATTGGAAGTTTGTTCTATCAAGAAAACTGTCTGAAACTTATAAATAAGGCAATAATGATAGGTAGCATATCATACTGTAAGGAGAGGCCACCCAAGACTATTTTGGGACACACTGTCCATTAAGCTACGTATAACTATTGTGCACGTGAATTATGGCTCATCTGAATTAAGAGGTTCTATCAATTAAAATAACATACCAGGTTCCTAAGACAGTATAAAACATTCAAAATATCTACTTAATTTTTACATTGATTAGATGTTCAAGTGACCGTATTTTGGATATACTGGGAATGCAGTTAGTTCATGTCATTAGTTATTTACTATTGATTAAAGGTTCTAGACTTTTTGAAGTTCTTAACATTTGGTATTTGTCTAATATTTGTTTTCCTGTGTTCAATGTTTTTAACCTATCTTAGAATGATGAATTTTTATCTTCAATTCTATATCATAATAAATTAAAACATGTAGATAAGACATTTATGTCCAATCGTCACAATATTTGAATTCTATCAATTCATGAGCCTGATATTCACAGCACATTAATAATTTCCAATGTAGACTTAAAAATGTCTATTATACAAAGCTTAGAGTTAAGCATCATAATTAAACATTAGTTCTCAAATTCAACTGTTGTTATTGTTAATGCTGATAAATAACAACTTAATTTTCTATTGGAATAGTAGAAAGAGGAAAATGTTAGCATTGATGCAACAGAAATGTTTAAGTACTATTTGATAAGATTATCATCTGTACATGGCTGGCTTATTTTCAATTGCTTCTCATCTTCATTATAATCCAAAAATAAAATACCCTTTTATTAGCAATAATGTGCATCTACCTCTGTAGATTATGTGCTAGAAATTTTGGCTGCTCTCCCTGAACTTTAATTAGAGTCTTCAAACCCTACTCACAGGAGAATTAACCTTAATCCACTTCGTTTTGAATTCTTGCACAGCACATGTAGCAATGAGGCCTCATAGGATACCCTGGATAACAGTATTTTATGGAAGTTATTCAATCAGGTATAATTCATACAATGTAATGTTAAATATCACAGTGAAAAATTCATAATCATAAAAATATAGATTATAAAATTTACTTTTGTAATTATTGTATTAATTCAACACAAATTTATTTTAACAATTGGTTTAATGTTTATGTTCTTTTTAAATTATTCCCCTAGTGGAATATAGTTAGTGGAGTAAATATGAATGTGGTAGTAACCCACTATTGACAGACTGATACCAGGAATGTTTTGTTTGGAAACTATTGTGGATATTGTTGAACTACATTTCACAAATGTGAGATGGCAGAGCAAAGAAAATAATAATTTTTGTGGCATGTATTTCTCATTCTGCATTACCAAATTTTCTGTCTTCTAATAAACCTTTGGATATCTGAAACAATTTTTTACAATAAGACTGTTACAACACGATATTAGCTAATTGGCTATTTTTCTAGATTAAAATTGATTTCTCCTTGGATTATCTATAGAATTTAAGTATCAATAAATTTGTCAATATTGATTTTACTTGACTAATTTAGCTGTCTCAAAGAATCCAAAATTTAAGTGCTGTAAACAGATAAAAATGTTTTTTTTATTGACAGCTATTTTATTTACACATAGTAAATTTATTTAATAATAAGGTATATTATATTAAAAGTAATATTTGACTGATTCTTAACATTTATTTAATCTCCTATGAACATATTAAATATAATATTTTATTTCATGATATCACTGTGGAATAGGAATAGTATAAAACAAAATAAGTAAATCAGATCTATCACAATGTAGACTCTCTGCTAGATAATGTAAAAAAATAAATTGTCCCCTAAGTTAATACAAATTTCTGTTTATCTAAAGATGAATGATGGAAGAATGATTCTGTTTTAAAGCACTGATTTTTATAGTATGAAAATTCCTGGAAAAGAAATAATAGATTAAATTTGCAACAACAAAGGTAACTTGTGTATATGTTTTGTGCAAGTGCTAAAATTACAGACTCCTTCAGAGACAAAAAAAAGGCTGTAGAAGGGGAAACAGCTGTTCATAGTACAGTACTACCAGATTCCTTTCTCATATACTTCCAGGTCAATTACTGAAGGGGAGTTGACATTGGGAAAAACGGCATGCCAAATCATCTTCACTTTTGTGCCATTCTAGTTATATTTCAAAAATGGCATTTCTTTTGGAAACCACATTGCAATGTCTTTTTCAAGAGGAAACTTATTTAGCACAAAATACAGCCCATTTATGATTATATTTTCACTGTTAATTGGGACAGTATCATTAAAAAAAAAAACTATGTGATTTCAATTTCAATGGTCAAAAGTTTGTTCCCTAAATGCCTAATTTTTAAATAGACTTTTAGATCTCTTTTGTTTTCTTCTTCTTAGGATTACCAGAATAGTTAGTGACTTAATAAAAATGTAGTTTAATGTTAACACACATTTCATAAGGACGGTAAAGACTTTTGGTACACCAATTAATGTCAATCAATTCTTAATGAAAGAGAAGAAATATTTTTAAAAAAGTTATTATTTTGTTTTTAATGAAATAACATCAATGTAATTGTGCAATGATTATGTGATACATAATTCTGTGTACATTTTAAGCCTATAGAATATCTTCATAAAACATTTTTTATTATCTATTGTAAGGACAAATGAAATTTAAAAATAAAAGACTCTTCCTTTTTGAAAATAAGGAAAGAGATCACTTTCCTTTCTTTTTATCAGAGCATATATTTTAGAAACTTAAAATTGTAAGCATTTCTTTTCTCTTTGTAACGTAAGTGAATTCTTTTAAAAATTAGATAAGACCTTTTGCTAGCTTTATGTACAAAGATATGTCATTCTCAAAGGTTTGAAAACATGAAGAGAAATAACACTCTTGTCTCCATTTTCTGTGGAAGGGTAGGGATGAGCTCCAAGGTGCAAAGTTACCTCTGTCATAAAGATATAAGCTTGTTTTTCCTCTGGATAAAGTTAATTAACTAACACAGATGATCACTTCAGTTACCAGGTAAAGTTAAGAAGAACTATGTGTGACCAATGGTTCTATCAAGTTATCTTACTTGAGGACTAGTTACTGTTTATCTTGACCATATGTGTGTGATGAGTTGTATCTGCTTGGATGTATAAAAAGGTGAGAATTCTTTTTATCTTTGCAATCATTTAGCAGATTGCCTGTGAGGTTTATTATTTTACAAGCATTAACTTATCTATTTCTCATATCAAACTTCTCATATCTTTCTCTACTACCTTTGTGAAGAGGATTTCCTGTGTGAGAAAAGTGCTTCATTTTGAATTACATGTTTCCAACAATAGCAGCTGTAAAGCTATCTTTGTATGTTAAAAAATAACAACAAATGACTGACGGAGCTTTCTAACTGAGTGATATGGGAATCCTTGGCAATAGCAGTGAACATTTACATCGAGGCAATGATTTTTTCCATCAGTGGCATAACGATTTTTATAGTCAGGATGGCATTAATTAGGAAGTGTGAGAACGACCCATTGTTCCCTCTGGACGAAACCGGAGGCAGCAATGTCATCTTTCATCACTAACCCCATCTGAATGTGTTAGTTAATGTTCCATTCTTACAGTATTTCTCTCTTTCAAATCATTGTTTCTAGAAATAGGCAGGTGTAAGGCACACTGTTCAAGATGATGATACAGGTAGTTTTCTCTTTTTTTAATTCATTTCTTTGAACATGTTGGTCTCTGGGATTTTAACAATAAAGTATTTACCCTGGCTGTGTAGCTCAGTGGATTGAGTGTGGGCTGTGAACCAAAGGGTCACCAGTTCGATTCCCAGTCAGGGCACCTGCCTGGGTTGCAGGCCAGGTTCCCAGTGGGGGCATGTGAGAGGCAACCGCACATTGATGTTTCTCTCTCTCTTTCTCCCTCTCTCTAAAAATAAATAAATAAAATCTTTAAAAAATAAAGTATTTAGCTTTGCTTTCTATTTCCAGAGTGTGAAATCTTCAAGACTTTATTTCCTTTGTAAGAAATCTGTGACTGTATATGCATGCCACTACAAAATTGACTGTAGTCATCATATAATTTATGTTGTAATAAATTATTTTTTAGAATTAATAAGCATTTTTCAGAGATATTTCATGCTTAACAATACCTGGCAGTTAGATAGTAGAAACAATCTTTCTAGAGATTTCCCAATGTACTGTATGGGAAATATCAATTACATGTGACATTTTTTAAAGCTATCCTCAGAATGAAGTATTGAATATATTCTTTCCTTATTCACTGATAATGTAATATTAATTATTTGCCATGAATATAGTGAATACACTGTAGTTTTTAATTCAATTATACAAATCTTGATAATTTTCAAGAAACTGAAGACCTTCAGATACTAAATACCCTGAAGGTTCTGATAATTTGTATTGATTGTTTTAAATATATAAACTTAGTAAATATATTTATTATTGAATAAATGTTTTGTGCAATGGAATATTACCAAAGATATGAATTCACTTTAGAATGTAATTTTATGTATGGTCAAAGAATCTTCTTTGATGTGATGTTTTTGTTGTTATTGTTCTTATGGTTTTGAGGCAGGAGCAAGAATAAAAATTGCAGTTGGAATTTTTTCCTGAAAATATTAAGAATCAAAATCAAATATCTATAGTATTGAGATATAAAAAGTCAAGGTGCACTTGTGTTTTATAAACTATTATAACAAGGTAACATTCACATAGCATTTTATTCATTCCTAGGTTCACTTTTTATATTGTGAGTTCTAAGAGCAAAATTTTCTTTCTTAAATTCTCAAATGTTGGGCCAATTTTTGTTAGGAATATCCTTTATCAAAAATGGCCAATTTTTCTCTCAAATTTTTACAATAAGACACTTACTGACATCATAAGCATAGATATTTATATAGAGGACTATATGAACCAAAAGAGAAAAATGAATGAACAGTATCATGTGAACACTCCCTTGACTCATGAAGATGGTTAATGAGAGGTAGCTAACTAAAATATGCAGATTACATGCCCTATGACTAATAAATATTTATTGCATCAGCATCGTTGTCTGGAGAAGAGCAAAGTCTATGTCTTTTGTAGGGCGTATGAAGGGAATACCCCCCCATCCAAAATGGAATTACGTTCATAGAGCAAAGTCTATGTCTTTTGTAGGGCATATGAAGGGAACATCCCCCACCCAAAATGGAATTACGATCCAAGGGTGGGATCCTTGTAGTACAGGATTCATCCACTAGGTGAGTGTTCTAGGAACCCACCCATCTTTGTGTCCCAGCTGGTGTTGTTGTGAGAGGCTGCATCCAGCTCCAGTGAAATATTTTTGGAGACTTTTTCTATGTGTTTGCCCATTTCATGAGTAGTGATTTATGAGCACCTACCCACACCTTGCTGAGTTTCAGCATTTTCTGACCTAAAATGGCAAGATCCCCAAGTCTGACCTTCCCTAGTCACCTGATCTTGCCCCAAGCAGCTTTTCTTTCTTTTTTTTTTTTTTGGTATCCTTGGATAAGAAAAAGTCCTCAAATGGAAATGTTTTGCCAATGTGGAAGAGGTGAAACAAAAAATGTCAGAAGCACTAACAGACATCAACATTGATGAATTCAAAAACTTTTGAGCAGTGGAAAGAAACATCTTGATGGATGTATTGTATCAAATGGAGGGTACTTTGAAGGTGACATGTTTAAACATAAAAATAAAGACATAATTTTTTATAAATAAATTCCATTTTGGGGGAGTTCCCCTTTGTATGTGCTCACTGCTCCATATTGTGTTACATGTGGCTCACTTTATTCAATTACATTAATTTATCAGTTTTTTAGTACACAGTGCTCTGTGACTCCATCCTAAATAAAGTGCCTTAATTTTTATACCTTTAGAACTTCCCTTCTACAAAGCTCTTCTCTTCAAACCTCACCTAACAATCTATGCCCAATGTTCATGCTCTGAAGTATCAAGTATGATCTCACTTATTTTCTATCTCTATTTTTAACTCCCTCTTTATCTCTATCTCTGCTGTCTCTCAATATACATCTTATACCCTCCTGACTAGCAGACACTGAATGATGGATTAATTAAAACATATCCAATAAACTATGAGCTTTTTTGCTTGATCTTTCTAATACAATGTGATCTTTTCCTATATTAAACTACCATAGTACTTTGTGTTCAACCTTCATTGGCATTAACACATTGATTTCATTTGAAAATAATTTATGCACTCCTTAGCTAATAAAAATTACTGGCTTAGGGGCCATATTTTATTTCTATTTAATTAGCTTAGAACCTCGCTCATAATAAGCATTCAGTGAGAATGTTTTAGATTAAAATGCTATAATTCGAGTGCATAGATGCACCACATATTTTTAAAATGAAATGTATTAATGGAAGAGTAAAATGGAATTACATTTTGAATTATTTAGAATAGTGAAAAGCGCTTTGAGTCTCAACTACAAAGATAATAGCATATGATCAATAAAAACAAGACCTCATTTTGAAGTTTTAATGTTAATAATGATATAAAATAGTCAAGTTTAACTTTTTTCAATAAGTTACACTGACTACAGTGTTCCTAAGTTTAAAAAAGACTGAATTTCTAATGAAATATTTGATTATTTTATTAAGTGTATATTTTATGAAGAGGTGCTATAAATGTACATTATAACACTATAAAAGGAAACCATTAATTTTAAATTTAAGCAACTAAAGAAAGTGAAAAAATTAAAATCAAGTAGGTTGGAAATATTAAAAATCTAATTTTTGTTGCAAGAATCTTGAGAAATTAATGACATGCTCCTTCAGAAAAAGAGCTCATAAATAATTTTGATATTTTGTATATGAAGACTGGTCATAAAAATATTTTGCTCTATTTACAATCTCCTGCCTGCCTACCTCTTCCAATTATTTAAGGGCTATTTAGAGATCCTCCTTCTAATTCATGGCCGATTGTAGTCATTTTAAAATATTATACCTTGGTCTAACTTGGCATTTGGAACTAGAAAGGAAACCCCAAGGTGGGGCTTATGGAATGGCAGCTTAGCAGCTTGCCAAATAGTCTCACCCAGAGAGACATCTGTACACTGGTCAAAATTAGCAGGCAACAGTTCGAGTTTGACCTACAAAAAACTGGGTAACATTTATTAAAGATATCTGGAAATGTAGTGATAACTGTGGAAATAACAATAGTATTGGAATTTGGGGCTATGCCTACTTCCACTGAGATCCTTCGTGTTGAAGAGTGTTGAAAAGCTTATTCTAGCAGCTTCAGAAATCAATGGTAGACCCAATCTTCCCCATCTCTGTGCTGCAAAAGATGTATATGGTAGATAGTATATGGTAGAAGGTACATGGTAGATGGTGGCAGCCTGGTAATGGTCTCTTTCTCCTACTCACAACTGCTTTTCTCTAGGGAAGATCTGGCAAGGAAGTCAGTGACGAATATAGTTGTCCCCCATGTCCCCACAGCTCTCTGTTGGGGAAAAGCTATTCTGCAGGGTAGGGCTCCGCCACCAAGTGGCAGGCAGCTCCTGTCTCTGGTGTGGAAAAGCTACTTCAGACTAGCCCAGCAGATTCTGCTTCTGTGGAAGTCCAGTCTGTACTGGTGGGAGATGGAGAGCTGGGTGGTAGAACCAGTTCCTCCTCTCAGTCACTGATCCCACTCTGAAGTTGGAATTCCGCTGAAACATACAGTAGAATGTAAAATCTGCCTTCAAGCCCTGCTCCACAGAGCAGTTGCTCTGTATTGTAAGGGAGAAGATGGGGAGCGTGTTAGCAGAGCAAGCCTCATAGACTGGTAATACCACACTCTACTTGAGGAAATCAGCTCTTTTTGGAGTAAATTATGCTGCCAGGTGTGTTGATGAAAATGATAGAGCAATCAAGTTGAAATCAGTGGGGACCAACAGTTTGGTATGACACTAATACAAGCTGACCAGCAAGAAGTTTAGCAGAGATGAGGGAAATAGACCGTCCAAAAGGATACTGTTAAAATTATAGTCATTACTAATGGTCTGGAAAACTATTCTTATGCCCTTGGCTTACAGTCTCAAAACTAACCAGAGGGGGAGTAGACCAGCTAATAGGACCTACTTGAAGGGAACCATAAGTTGTAAACCCCCTAAACTGTGAAAGCAGTCTCCTAGCCACACACAATTCCAAAGTAAAGAGTGAAAATGTTCCTGGCTCACGAAGCTTAAGCGAAGCTTAAGCACTGGATCTTAAGCACGCTGAGCAATTAGTAGTTGACCGCAGAATGATGCTGACTCAGTAGCAAATCCTAAGAAGTCAGGCTTAGAGTTCAAGACAAGTAAAAAATCAATTACATAAGGAACATTAGAAGCTGCTCACGAGAGAGGAAATAGACTTCACAGAATCAGTCTGAGTCACTATAAATAAACAAATAAACAAGAAAATAAACAATTCACAACAGCTGTAAACTCTTAGAAATAAATCAGTATCCATGTTAAATGAAAAACAAAAGCCAGTTCTAAAGACCACATATTATATGAGCTCATTTATATGGCATGCCTAGTATAGCCCATCTATAGACAGAAGGTAGATTTTTTTTGTCTAAGGTTGTGAATGTAGATATGAAGTTTCCTTTTCTGTTGGTTAAAGTGACGGAAAAAAGCTAATGTTAGCATAACTTTGTAAATATACTAAGTATCTTTGAATATTATACTTTAGATGAGCAAATTTTATTATGTGTATTATTTCACAATAAAGATGTCATATAAATATAAAATAAAGCTAATTCTTGTTTCTGGAAAAATACAAGCTTTGTAAAATTACACAAATTCTTGTAATTACATAAGGTTTATATATTTCCCTGAAATGTTACATGTGTTTTGATTTTCTTGCTAAAAAGTTTTTATTTTTACATATCTCTGAACTTCCAAGAGTTCAGTAGCATTGCCTTAGATGAATCAAGAGAGAAATCACCAAAATTTACATCATTTTCTAGGGAAAAATTCTATCTGTAAATATTAAGATATGTACATTCTCCTGAGTAATAATCTGATGATGGAATAAGTGATAATCCGGGGCGATTGCAATTTTGAATTCCCTCTGAGTTGCCTCTTTTTTAGGCTAGAAGGTCCCCTGCCAGCATTTTTGTACTTTATTGAAAGTGCAGTTTGGCTGACAGAAGTTTATCCCCGTAAGGACACCCTGCTGAGACAGAAACCAGTCACCGGACAAATGTAACTTTCTCTACAGAAAGAATAATTAAAAAGAGAATTGTAAAAATGCACGATTGTTTATGTCTTACCTTATTTCTATTACTTTTACAGAGAAATTGTTTGGATGTGTTTTTACAGATTAATTAAAATGGTGGCTATTTTATTAGAAACAAGACAGAATGATTACTCCTCGGCTTCAATAAAAAATCAAAGAAAGTCTTTTATCATGTTTTTGGATGCTTTCACCATTTTTTCTTCCCACAGTTAAAAACTGTGAGATTGTTTATTTTGCTTAAGGCTTACAGTACAGTTTAAAAAATTAACAAATATATTGCCCTGGCTGGTGTAGCTCAGTGGATTGAGCACGGGCCTATGAACCAAAGGATTATGGTTCGATTCCCAGTCAGGGCACATGCCTGGGTTGCAGGCCAGTTCCCAGCAGGGGACACATGAGAGGCAACCATACATTGATACTTCTCTCCCTCTCTCCTTCCCTTCCCCTCTAAAGATAAATAAATAAAATATGTTAAAAATTAACAAATATAGGGAGAAAGTTCTAGAGGGATCTGGTAATGTCCTTGCCTGTGATAGTCACTATTGGCTCTTGACGCACTTTTTGACATGAGGCTGAGGATTAAATCCTCAGATTTAATCACAGAGAACATTTGAAGATTCGGAGCTTAGAAGTTTTTTTTTTTTTCCTCCTTGAAACTGTGTGTCTCTTGAGTACTGTAAAACTATTTTCATCTCTACTTTCTTCCAAGGAGAAATATTTTTCTTCATGAAAATTACTACATCTCAGGGTGTCTCCTCTTTTGCTAACACCCTATATTGTCCATAAACATGCGTTACTTTATTTTGACTATTATATGTATACATTGCATAGCCATGTATGTACATGTGAATATGTGTGTAAGAAACAACTTAGCAAATTTGGTTCATGTCTCAACATTTAACAACTAAATTCCTAGGAACACTGAATACTCAAATCAACACTTAATAAAATAATTTAATGAAGATCAAATGTGTTATGGTGTGCTTAAAGCTATTAACAAGGTTAAGTCAATATTAGTTTTCTAGTTAAATTTTATGTGAAAATTCTAATAAATAAAACATTTTCTTAAAAATTCCAAGTAAATATGTGATTTAGAAATTGGCTAGACAATAAAAATTTTGAAGGGAAAATTTTTGCAAAAATGATATTAGAAATTAGATCATTTTTTAAAAAGATTTTTAAAAAATTATTTAATTTTTATAGAGAGAGGAAGGGAGGGAGAAAGAAAGGGAGAGAAACATCAATGTGTGGTTGCCCCTCACACACCCCAAACTGGTGACCTGACAGGCAACCCAGGCATGCGCCCTGACTGGGAAGCAAACTGGTGACGCCTTGGTTTTCAGGCCAATAATCAATCCAATGAGCCACACCAGCCAGGGTTATTTATTCTTTGCACAAGATACATCATGGCAAAATATGTTTAAGTGCGAAAGCTTTAATGGCTATAAAGAGAGATAATTATTTAGAGTTCATATACTGAATTTATTTTTTTAAATCATCTCGATTAGATGATGTTTATATACTAATGGTTGAGATGGAGGTAAATCAGTTTGACAGCAACTATACCTGGATGTTCAAAATAAGAATTTTAAGCCAGCGCCAACAAATGCTTAAAAGTGTCACATTTCTCGAGCTAAAAATTGAGATATATACTGTATATAAATGAAATAATTATCATATCATCAGAGGTTGCAGCATTCCAGTTAATAAAATATATTCATTAATGAGGTGATTAAATAATTTGGGAAATTGGTTTTAACCATGGCTGTTAAAAGTCATTTGTATGTTCTAGTAAGTTAGCAATTAATGCCAAATTCTAATTGGCAAACAAAAGTAGCTGCTTTAATCTCAGTGACAGCAAGCAAATGTTTGACTTCTTTTATGTTACCATGTTGACATAGGTATCTTTTACACTTTTAGAAACTTGAATAGTACAAAAATAACAATCACGTTTCACATATTCTTAACTTTCTAGATATCAGTAGTATAAATTTTAAAGGTTTACAGTCAGTCAGTAAGGTGTACTTTTTAATTTATTTTTCTACCTCACCCTCAAAAAGACACATATTTTACTCCCTGTAAAGAAAAAAAAAATAAAGAAAAAGAAAACAAGCATAATGTTTGTGCTGATATTTTAAAAAAAAATATCAGTAATTCTTTTAATTGTTAAGAATGCTGCTCTTCCACCATCCCATATCCCACGCTTTCCTGAGCTCACGGAGCTCTCACACATTTATTTTTCTTTTCCAGCAAAACTACAACTGATATTAGCATGGCTTCTCTTTTAAGCTGACACATGAATTTGTGAAATATTTGATACTTTTGTGTTTACTCTGAGCTGTACAATTATAATTTGTGCACTTCTCTGTATGGATGTTAACACTTCAATTTAACATATTTACTTAAAAACACAAGGGATGGGATTTAAGGATGGGAAGGTAGGACAGTGAGTTTAATCAGGAGGTTTTGGAATTGACATCTAAAAAGTCATCTTTACTTTGTGTGGGTGGGGTAGGGGGTGAGCAGCAGGATGAATATGTGAGACTTGTGTCCCAGATCTGCCTCAGTAGTAACTATGTGATTTATTTTCTTTTATTTATTTTATTCTAAAAATATTTTATTTATTTACTTTTAGAGAGAGTGGGAGGGAAGCCGAGAAACATCGTTGTGCAAGCAATCGGTTGCCTCTTGCAGGCTCCCAACTGGGGACCTGGCCCACACCCCAGGCTTGTGCCCCGACTGGGAATGGGTCTGGCTGCCTTTCGGTGTGCAGGCCAGTATTCAATCCACTGAGCCACCCCGGCGAGAGCAAAATTTACTTTCTTTTAGGGAGACTACTTACATTTCAACTGTTGAAGAAATGTTCACTGTACTTTTTTCCTCTTGTGAAACAGCTTCCTTCTCCTCGGCTCCAGACTCCACTCAACTTCCCTCTGCTGTGCCGCCACCGTCATCGCAGGCGGTGAGTACGGTAGTGAGCATTTCAGAAAACCCGATGCGAGTTTCGGTTAGCCGTGGATGGGGGCGAAAGGAAAAGAGACAGTTGGACGACTTTAGAAAATACATCCAATATCAAGTTATCCTCAACAGATATAGATATTGGGGACTAGTTAATGATGAACACACGTAGTCTTATACAGCATATGCAGTGCTTTGTAAAGGGGGGTTTCAATTAATTAGTAAAGGATCTTAGAGCAGTTCGTATGCTTTCTTTCTTTTTTTTTTCTTTTCATTTTTGTCTTTCTCTATAGTTTTAACTCTCTATGTGTTCCTATTAACTTTCCTTCAAAATCTTGCTTATACTTTTATACCTTGGTCAGTGTTTTTAAGTTTGGTGAGTATTCTCTGTTCTCTATATTGCCATGCCATTAAATTCTCCCTATCATAAGTTTTTACTTCATCTATTTTTTCTCAACATTAAAAACCAATGCATCTCAGTTTTGGGTTGTTTTGTCTCTCTGTTGTGTGCACCAGATACTAAGGATTATGGACTAACTACTAAGAACGATTTTGACTCACCTCTGATTCCTCTTCATGGTAAGAATTGACTCCGCCATTCAGCCAACATACTGTCGCAGCAGGAAGCAGGTGTGGTGATGAAATGTGCTTATGAGTAGGTGTTCTCTAGTTTTCTTGAATATATAATTTAGTGAGAAAACTAAGGCTGTACATGAATATTAATAATATGTTGTGGGTTTTGTACTGTTTAATGTATGATTTGAAACTCAGAGTTTTGAATTGTAAGAAGGAAAAAGCTATGTTCACTTAATATTAATTAAACTTCTGTCTTTGAATTGAATTATAATAATAATAAAATAACTTTTTTGATGAGAATAGTATTATGTGTAAATCAATTTAAATAAATTTTCTTCTTACTATTAAATTATCATCAAATAATTAAAGAAAAACTCCAAGGAAAGTATCACATTCTTCATTTAACAAATGAGGAAACTGAGCTTCAGAAATGTTAATTTTTACTGGATCAATTACTAAGAAACAGCATCAGAAATTTTGTAATATCTGACCCCAAATCCAATATCTTCTTTTACTTAAATTTCAAGCTAGTTCATAAAACTCCATAAATGTTTAAGTATACAACATGCTAGAGAGTATATTGTATATTTGATATAGAGTCAATTCTAGTTATTTTCATTTAATGGAAATTTAAAGCAAAGAGTTAGTAACACAACTCTAGTTGTACCCTTGCTTTGCAGATCAGAGACCCTGCCTGAGACTTTGCATATTAGAGGTCAGGGGGAAAAACAAAAAACAAAAAACAAAAACAAGTCCAGGACACATTTAAATAAGCAAAGTTGGATTTTATGCTTTTTTAGAGGTTTTTTCCCCCAAAGTGTGTTACTTGGTCACTTTTTGTACATTACCATTCAGGCCTCCTGTTAAGCAGTGCAGCTACAACCCCCAGGTAGGGCTCCATTCTTAAATTTATTACTACATTTTCCACTTCTATTTGTATGAACAGTCTACTACAAGTGTTATTTTAATTTTTGTGCAGCTGATTTAATTCCCCATTTTAATGAGTTTATTTGCATATACAATATAGAGACCTTTCCTTAAAGAAAAGTCTTTAATGATGCAGTTTGACTTTAAGAAGGAGTTTGTTGGGGCATGGGCACATTTTTTAGAACATTGCAAATCATATTATATACTTAGAGAACTGCTTGTATTTTATATACAGCTGTGATTAGGAAAAAAGTAGACCATAAGTTTATATTTGTTTCTTTTAATAAAGTTTCCATTTTAAAAAATTGGTTGCATTTTTCATTTTCGCAAGTTAGTATTTGTTTCTTTAACTTTGTTTTTCATTAGTTGCTTGGTTTTTGTTGTTGTATGTTAAGATTTGTTTTTCAGTACTTTATTATAGAAATTTATATAACCTAATAATGATGATTTTCCACTGAATTCAACTAATTTTCAACCAATCCCTGAATTATGTAGAGTTTATGGGGGAGTTTTACTCTAGTGCTGGTATCACCTCCAAAATGAAATTAATATACAATTTAACCATAAATATGAGTATATACTACAAAATTACACCTTTTTCTTTTATTTTTGTTGCAAGAATAATATTGTTTTATTATTACTGTGAACAGCTTTTTAGCAATAAACTGTTTAATTCTCAAACTGTCCTAGTTATGTTCAAAAGGCTTGAGTCTGCATCCAAACCTCAAGCCATGGAAGAGCAAATGTTAAACTCTATTTGAGAATATATTTGAATACTTGCATAGAGCATGCTAGTTTGGGTACTAATTTAAAATATGGCCATGATATCAAACACATATCAGCTTTTGGAAAGTATCTTTTAAGTATAAGGTGAATTTTAGTGTAGAAAAATTATAAAATAATATTCTTGATCTATGCCACTATAATTAATAAGTCCTCATATCACAAAGTGTAAAAACACAGTTACAAATTAATTTATATGGTAGTTATAAAATAATCGTACATAATTACAATGTGAATTTTATTTAAAAATCAGTTTATT
The DNA here is from genome assembly GCA_004027735.1 of Carollia perspicillata. NCBI lineage: Eukaryota > Metazoa > Chordata > Mammalia > Chiroptera > Phyllostomidae > Carollia > Carollia perspicillata. The sequence continues at coordinate 28,268 of PVKM010001582.1, forward strand.
TTCATTAAATAATCTCAGCATTTTTGCATGCTTTGATTTTTATTTTAATTCAGAAACAAAGATTTTTTTTTTAATCCAGGCACTTAGAAAAAAATTTACTTATTCTAGCTGACATTTTAAAGAAACAGATTTGAAGCATTGGTTTATTTAAGAAATGAATAAAACTTTTTTATCAAATTCCTCTGGTATGTTCAATCTGTTACTTTTCCTCAAATAACATTTAAGCTGTCTAAAATTCTTATGAAAGTTATGAAAGCAAGACCTAACAATAATCATTTCCAGTCATCTTTTAATTTTAGTGTAATGTAGACAATGAGCTTTCTACATATTTTGCATTTTTTTAGCCCTGAACTATTTCCAAAATCCAAACCATCTGCTATAGAGAAGCTGATTAACTAATATAACCATTTCTTTATTACTTTAATTTTTTCATCTGGATTCTGATATGACCAAAGATTCTTGGGTGTCATTACATTCTGATACTTGCTGGAAGTCACTTTTTCAGAAGATGGAAGAGACATCGATCTTCATACTGGGTCTTCTGCTCTAACGTGGTTGATTCTCTTCTGCCTTAGAGCGCTGCTATTCAAACAGGGAACTTTGCCGGTTATTGATGGCCTGAGCTGCCAATCATAACTTACTCGAAACACCCTAATAAAATCACAACTTATAGAAAGTATTATTCTTAATAAAATGTTGTCTATGAGACTTTTTGCTTGCAGACAAACACTGTCATACATTCTGAATGTGTGCTCACACTACATGGACATGGATACTAATTTTAAGTTACTTTGATTTAAAATATGTTTGGAATTCTATAGTTACATTAAGTTCAAATCTATAATTATAAACAGGACTGACATCTGTCCCATCAACCTTATGGCAAAGAGTATAATGGATATAAATTTTCATGAAGAGTTTGTTTAAACATAAAAATATGACATGGAGGGGTAGGGTGATATGAAACCCAATGGGATAACTCCTCTCCCAGACGTAGGAGGTCACTGATTGCCTGGAGGAAAATACATTCAATGGTAAGATTTGAAGGATAACATGAGTTGGGTATGTGGGTATCTGCAAGAGGGAAAGATTTCTGTGGAGGATGGATTTTAGGGGAAAATTGAAAGTAGGAAGGGAAGAAAAGTGTTTTAGATGAGGTGAATAGAAAGTGAATCAACCAGATGAAAAAATTAATATAAAAATTAGTAGAAAAATAAGTCATTTAAAATATATAGCAGAACATTTAAGAAAGATAGGGCTGGATGGTAGGGCAATGCTGGGTTAACCTGACAAATCTCTAGGTAGCATATATTTAGGTAACATGCAGATGGAAATCAGGGTCTTGACTGAATGAAGAGTGAAGGAGTGAGAGAAAGGGGCCCACTGAAAAGACTCTTAGGTTTACATCTGGGGATGGAATTTCAGGTATTGGCATAAGAGGAACAGGTTTTGTGGGGATATAGTCGGGTTTTGGATATGTGGAGAGTACACATGTGGGAAACAGCTGTAGTATTGACATTTCTGTCTCGTAAAAAGGAGTATGAAAATCAGAAGATTTCATATCCTTTGGAAATGAAGATTTATGACAAGCACTACTTTTCTGTGGATTCTGAGAGCCTATCATTCAATCATCTCTTTCTCAGGGGGTATTCAGACTAGGATAGCATTTCACAATCTTCTTTTTAATTAACACCAATCACCATTAAGCTTATGCAATATATTGATGAGTTCAAAGTTCAAGGTGCCTAGAGCAGTGGCACATGACATTTGCTTCAGCTTTCTGTCCTACAGGATGAAAAACTGATTTTGTCATTTCCTCTGAGAAAGCCAGAAACCAAGTAAGGGAGTCAGGAATGGCAACTCTCACATTTACACAAATTGATTTATTAGGGAAATGTTTTCTTTCTATCTTCCGATTTTTAGCCTTGACACTTTAAAGGAAGAATGTATTTACTAGAAGTCAAATGATGACTCCGTGGAACTTACAACTGTGACTACACCTGTCTGTTTTGGGTTCTTTGTGACTCAGAACCGATAGGTAAATAAGGGCTTTACTCTGATGCTGAGATAATTCATACAGATTCATCTAGTAGTGGCATGAAAAATATGTCTGGGATTCTAGAAAGTGGCTTCAACTACTATGTTTCTCAAGAAAAATTAATGTTAGGCTACAATGATTTAAAATTAAGACTTCCAGGTGTTTGAATTATTCAGGAATAAATCACTGGCTTATTCTATTTGGTGAATCTCAACAAACTGAAGTTTTTCTGAAGACCAAGGGCACATAAAATATCTAGTGAAAGAAAGATCTCATAAATACTAACTACAAACTTGTAGATCATTGCAGAAACTGAGATTTTTCTAGGCATTCATATTATATTCCTCAGCATGTCATCTATCATTTATCTTTCTCCCATCTATTGATTTTACACAAATTCTTACTTTCTTTGTTTTTAAAAATTTCTTATATAGAATACAGTTTTGGTGATGGATATTTTTTAATTTAGTTCATATGTTACAGGGTGTAGAGCTGAGAATATAGACTTACATGTAAAAGGGATGAACATTACCCCAAATGGGTACAGTGACTGGAAATGTTCAATCATTTCTTTTAAGGTGCAGGGTTCTTCTTCCTGTTTATGGGTCATAGCTACATTATATTGAATGGTAATGTTTTCCTTGCTAGTGTTATCTGGCAGCTTAAACATGGATAGAAGGTGTCTGGATATTTAGTGACCTGGTGGTGTATAGCACCCAGCATCAATTCCTCCTAGTAAACTGCACATACTGTAAAGCAAGGAAAGCTAAACACTAAGTTTCCCCAATTCTCTGCACCTACATGAATGGACTTTATTTTCATGAACTCAGTGAGGTTCTATGAGACACTGTATGTGGAAGCCATGTTTTCTGATACTTCTACAGCTTCTACTGCTAAGTTCAGTCTGAGAAGTGTTGGCTTTCATGGAGCAAGCTCTTTGATTTTTGATATTTGCTGATCTGAGTGCTTCATGATGGTGGAAAGAACTCAGAGTTCTCTTGGCAATCAAGTTCCATCATGTAGCTTTTAAAGTTTACTCTGCTTTTAAAGCTTCCTCTGCAGTCTTCCTTCAACTTCCACTTTCATTCTGGGAGCAATTCAATACCTATAGCAGATCCCTCCTGCCTGAAAAGGCCAGAGTCAATTTCATTTTTCACACCTGAACACTGACTGATCTATGTGACGGAGACATCAAATAAGAAAACAGTTTTTTTTTTATTTAATGGCTTTTATATTTTTCTATTTTTGTAAAAGAGAAACTTCTGAGTCTCATGTGAACAAGAACGCTGTTGTAGTCAACACTGCTGGAGGATGTCCGAAGGCAGAGGCAGCCATGGGAAGTCTCTAATTTGGTATTTAGCCATCTGTAAACTTGGAGAGTCAAGACTTGTCTCTGCTTCCATTGTACTCCAAGTCTTTTATGAATGTGGATACTAATTTATTGACTAACTAATTAAAAGTAATTTGAGAAAAATCCCAATACATTGTCTTATTAAATGTGATTATTGTATGTTGAAGCCTTTTCTTTTTTCTAACACTAAAGGACAAATCAGGGATTCTTCATTCTCATTTTTCAGGAGAGGCCAGCGATATGGGTGGCTTTGTCTTATTGAAAAGGATCACAGTGACTGAGATTTCTCTAAAGTTTCAATGTATTTTAATTAGAAAATCAAAAGAAATGAGTGAGTCATTGACAGAACAGAGACAGAGAATAGAGTGAAGAGGGTATCAGCCATTTATTTCATTCTTTTAATATCGAATCAGCTTAACAGTTACGTCATCAGGTAATAAAAAGATTCTGAGTTTTCATGTTCATCATTTTAGTCTCTAGGGCTACAGTCATTCCTTCACTGATCCAAAGGGAATGCTGGGCTAACCACTGCTTGCTATCAATAACAGTTCTTTCCTAACTCAGTGGAAGAGTTTCCTAAAGCAATTTCTCTACGGAACTCTAGGATAGGAGTCAGGTGACATGGATGGTAACCTGTTATGGGGGAAAACGATGTAGAAATGTTTTACTGTGTGATGGATGTCATCTAAAAGTATTATAAGTGAACATTTTTGATTTAACGGAATAGATCTCGAGTGCAGAAGGTTGAAGTAACAATGGATTGAACTCAGTCAAGCTTTTCATGGCATATTACTTAAATAAGTACAGTAGCATTTGTTACAAGATTATAATGTAGAGACCTGAACCCAGGGAGTAGATAATAGAATGTTTCCCTGTCACCTTAAAAAAGGTTCCTGAATCTTATAAAACAATGATATGCTTTAAAAAGTGATTTCCCTCACTTTACTCCCAGGAAATGTTGTGGAATTCAATCATAGCATTTCTTATTGGCAAACATTTAAACATTAAACATTGTATAAAATGAAGAAAAACAAGGTTTAAGTAACAAAAACGACAAGACTTGAAATAGTTTCCAAAACAGCAACTCTAATCAATATCTTTGCAAAAATCACATTTATTTACAGTAACGCAAGCTAGTCTTCAGAATGCCTATACCCCAGAGCATAATCAAAAGCTCGAAAAAGAAACTGCAAATTAAATTTGCCAAGGATTCCAAGCTGCTAATTTAAAGGGGCAAAGGGTGCTCAGGCTGTGAGGTAGGAAGGAAATCAAGCGTCTCCTTGGGTTGTGGTTGGGTTCCTTATCTTGGTTTTCCTGTAATTGCCTTAGGCTGGGCTGGGTTTTGCTTATTTATTTTTCATTCTTTTAGGATTTACCTGAGCTTATTTCCTAAAGGGATTTGAGACACTTTACAGAATTAAGTACAATGCAAAACATGAAAATATTTAAAAAATAAAATTCTGCTTGGATTCCTGGCCTTGTTCCCTCTTATTTCCTCAATTTCAAGTTTGTCCCTGACAGGCATTAGTGCCAATCTAGTGCCTACTCAGAGGGAAATAAGGAATTCCTGTATTTTTGAAGGTGAAATGTGCTTAACCATCAGGCACAACCTTATTACATTACGGGAAAATGTGAATAACTACTTAGCATTACTTCCAGAAGAGACAGCTAGCTGTGTTTTGAACTGAGGTTGAATTCCCGCATCTGGACCTCTATCTTAATCATTTCCTTCTCTTACTATTATTGTTTATTAATCCATTTTTTCCTATAGATGGATACTGTCTGGAATGGCATCCTAATTTTCATACACTAATTTAAGGTTACCAAATGGAGAAATAAAATACAAGACGCTAGTTAAATCTGAATTTTAAATAACAACAAATAGTTTTCTTTTTTTTAGTATAAGTATATTCCAAATATTACATAGGAATATCCTTTACTTTGAAAATTTTAGTTATACATGATATGCAAGATTGTTGCAAAAATAAGAGATAACGTTTTATATGAGACATACTGATTTTAAAATAATTACTCATGCTTTACCTGAAATTTGAATTTGAGTGGAGATCCTGTATTCTGCCTGCCAACTGAATACTAACTTCCAAGAGTTCCCCGGAGCTGCCACTGCTAGCTTATATGTCATATGTTGTATTTATCATAGCTCAGGCTTCTCTAGCCTGTTGAAATACACTTACCTGGTAACCTCTGTCTGTTCCTCACTAATTTTTATAAGTTTACTACTTCTAATTTCCTGTGTATGGCTCCCTGTAGGAAGCATTCCCTATTGTGTCTGCACGAGCTACCTGCATTTGCCTTCTGCTTAGTGGCTCTCTGATATCTCCCCAACATGCCTGGCCCCACAAACCTCCCCCATGTGTCTACTACTCTCACTTCACTGACATTAAGTCCTTCTTTTGTCTGGCACAATTCTATGAAAAGAAACAAACAATTAGTCATTATCTACTTAGTCCCAGGCCTTGTATAAGATTCTGCAAATACATGTGAAAAAGAATAATGTATATGCCCTATCCTCAGAGACCTTGGAAACCAGGCAGAAGAAAAGATATTAGAAGAGCAAATTATGTTAATAATTACTCTTTCCACATGCTTAGAACAGGCTAGAAACATCTTCCTTAATTCTTGTAACAATCCAACAAAGCATGCATATCACCTCCAAGAAAGAGAAAACTGAGATTGTGAATATGAAAAACTTTCCTAAACAAACACTTTCTCAAAGGCACAACTGCAACAGGGACACAGATCTCTGACTCCAGATACCTTGCACATTGCATTGTCCCAGTCTCCGCTGAATCCACTACTACCATACAGCACTTCCATTTTGTGTCCAGTACACATCCTCAGAAGGGGAGGAGGTAACTGGTAAGTGGTTTTATGGACTTATGCTTTTGTTATTATTTCCTGTGACATTGATGACACTGGATGGAAAGGTTCATGCTCACTAGGACTTCTAAATTTCTTTTTAACTTGTATGGGGCAAAATCAAGCAAGCAGGATTGATATCCATGTTTTTAAAAGAGAAACCTGTTCACATGGATGTGGTGATGAGAACAGAAAACATAGATAGGCCGTTCCTGTTCCCGGCTGCCCTTGATTCTAGGGCTGGATGACTCAGTCACTGAGCCACAAGCTCGTTGGTCTTTCTATACAGAAACAGGGATGTATGAAAAGTAGCTCACCTTCCTCTCCCTTAAATACTCCACCTCCTGCTTTGTTTCTAAAGCCATCTATATAGGGATGTTGCATAGAAAAATGGGTCATATTTCAGTTGTTGTTTCTGGGATCACCAGTGGACTTGAATCTCAATATTTATTCTTTCTGGCTTAAAATTTTAGTGGCAATGGAGGGATTCAATGGAATTTTCCTCTTACCATTAATGGACATAAATCTACTTATGTTTAGCAAATGCCAGAAATGTGCAAAATCTGTTTCATTTTCTTTCTTTCCCAGAAACTTTCCCTGCAGACAGTTCAAAGTGGTTTCCTCAGCCCCAGACTCCACCTGATGTTTCAGCTCAGCCACTCAAAACTCTCTTGGTATTAGCCCCTCAGTTTCCCAATCTCAGGTCCTATACAACATTGAAGTTTGGTCTCTTGTGAATGGTTTGACATGGAATCAGGTGCCTTATTTTGATCTTAGGAGCTGAGCCGAAAAGGCACAGGGTGTGGACAGATGTGGCTATTGAGTAGGCAGGCACTGAGGGTGGAAAGAGGGAACACAGCCACTTGGGGTGAGGGCGGAGGCGTTCTAAAACTTGTCTAGTGAGGATTCACTTCTAAATATGGAACTACACAGGGAATCTCACACAGTAGATCTCCAAGGCAGTAGTGACATTCTAAGAACAACAGAAATTCCAGACTGAAATTTCTGGTTCAAGAAAGTCCTCAGTGAATGTCTATTTAGAGGTATCCTTAACTACATCTATAATAATCAGTTCTAAGTTACTAAGATATGTCCCAGTTTTAGAAAATAAAAGAAGGAGTTAGCAGATAGAAGCAATGAAGCCTATATTTGATTTCTTCCAAAGTGATTTATTTACATGATTGAATAATTTGTAAAGCTGGTGGACCTGAGATTGCCTATATATTATGTGCCAGCACCATACTGCCTTTTTATGCTTTTACTTACAACACATTATGTTTTCAATAAATAAACATACAAGACACAAACACTATATAGGAGGAGACTTGTTGAAATGTGGAAATTTATGAGCCTTCTACCAGAATCTGAGTATTAAAAAAAGCATATTCAGCATGTAAACATTGTTTTTTAAACACTTTGTAAATTATATTTTCTTCTCTGCCTTTCATAAATTGAATTCAAGTCTACCTTAATATAATATATCTCTAAATAATATTTTTCTTGACATAGAAGCATTGTCAAAAGAGAAAAACGGCAGGTAATTGACTCAGTGAATATTGCCATTGATTACCAGGAAATTGTAAGTCATTCTCCTTTTGAACATCAATCAAGGACAATTGTCCTCAGTAGAGATGAACCACGATTCAAGTGATGATAGAAAAATCTTCCCTGTATTATGTTTACTTTTTGAGGCTGAAAATATTGATGAAATGAAAAGGAAGAGGATTATGTAAGCACAAATTGCACATGTATACAGGAAATGTACACATCCATTAGAAAGAAAATATGATTATTCCCTGTAAATATTAAAAAGCTTTCTGAGGCTGTGAAGTAGTCATAGCAATAAAGAAGGCTACAGGCTCAAGCTTTGAAGCCAGGCATCATAATGCAAGAATTTTAAAGTGACCGGAAAATAAGTCATTTGGTTATTGATGTTCTGGTTCTCTAGGCTAATGCCGTGCATTACCACCATTAGTTCACTACCACTGTTAATCATGAGAAGACCCCAGTGACACTGTCGTGCACACGAAACTTGGAAGAAACAGAACTATCAAGGTTATATCAGGGCGCGTCCAATCATTACATCCACATTTCAGAGTAACTAGCTTGCCTAGAATCCTGAAAGAACAATTTTGCTGGTTTCAAATTAAATATGGAAGGGTTCCAAAAATTAAAATGTTAAAGAAAGTTTTTTTGTATGTGATTGATGTATCTCAAATACCTGCTAAGTTTAAGAGTCAGGCAGATATGTCTAAAATAGTTTAAAGAAGTGTGGTTATCAGCACTTTTAAAGTTAATTGAATTGCAAAGAGAATGCAAAATTTCCAGGTTGGCCAGTTTGCTAAACTAAGGTTTTAAAGTTAATCAAAACATTAAAGTCAAACTCTCCCTCCTTCATTCCCTCTCTCCCTCCTTCTTCCCTCTCTTCTTCCCTTTTTTTTTTCTTTCAAATTTATAATCAGTGCCAGGAAGAAAATTGCCCGCCATACTTTGATTCAGCCTATTATTCATTTTATATTCTGTCTTTCTCTGGCAAGCTTTGCCTTTTACAACGAGATAATTTTACTGATTAGATCTGCCACTCTCAAAGGGCTTTTCAGGGAAAAAATTTTTCCTCAGTACAAATTTCTAGTTGGTGGACTTTGAAATTGGATGGTAAAAATCTTTTAAGAAACTGATTCTATGTTAATGTGGCAGTAGTGGTTAGGAGCTCTTCACTGGGCTTGGGGTTCTATCAGCAGCAATTTGGTGAAAGCATGTGTTCATTTAAACCTAGGGCATTTTCTTTGAGGAGGAACTTTTAAGCAAGTAATGAAGCATGTTGGAATCATAGTGCATTATATTCAGAAGAGAGTGTAAAAATCATTTAGTCCAATTCTGCTGCACTCCCGACAATGAATCCCTTTAAAGATCATTGGATAGTAATAGCTATGACTGTGTTTGAATATCTCCTCCAGTCATCTCTCTTAGATGGCCAATACCTATTTTGACAGAAGAATAAAACAATTTATAAACAAAATTCTTACATCTAAATTACAATGTATAATCAATAAGATATTTTTAAATATTGCAGGTATAGCAAATTAGTTTTTATTTTCACTTTTAATTTGTAAGATTAAACAAGCACTCATTACTTTACCCTGTCATTTTTAGGGTACTTTTAGAAAATAATATCTTTTTTCTTTAATAATATATTCCTTATTAACATTATTTGTTGTATGTGTATCTAACAAATTCAGGATACATTCTCAAAAGTGTTCTTATTATAGCGAGAAGTAATTTAAAAAGTCAGGATGATATAATGTAAAGAGAATGCCTGCTTCTGAATCTTGGCTTCACATTTATTATTTTGTGACATTCGACTAGTCACTTAACCTCTCTATACTTCACTTATAAAGTTGAGAAAATATTATCTACCCAATAGCATTAATGTGAGAATAAATTTATGTATACTGATTAGAATAGTACCCAAGGTATATTAAATTCTTCCTAACCTAATTGGTATCTTCACTTAATTCAACAAATAACAAAGGCCAAACTGGGGTCAGCTGATCTCTTTATGACTGCATGCTGATATTTATTTGATGATGATAGTGATGATGATGAGGAGGAGGAGGATAATGATGTTGATACCTTCTGACTTCTGTTGGAACACAACTAGTATATCTTCCAAGTATTTTCACCACTGATATTCAGACAAATCTTGAGAGAACAACAGAAAGAAAACCTTTTCTTGCTATGATTTCAATGAATTTGAAGATGCAGACAAATGAATTGGATTGAAATAATTAAAGCCAGCTGAAAACCTTGAGCAACACTGCATAGAGCAAATAAAAATGTGATTCTGAGTTGCCCATATTCATAACAGTAGTACGGAATTTCTACATTTAATTTCCTAGGTGGGCCGGAGAATACTTCTTAGAGGTAACAGATGAGAAGAACCATGACAACTAAGCAAGAAGGTCACCAGGTATAGAGAGTGCAACAAAGTCCTACTAAGCAAAGTGAAAACTTACCACAAAACCAGAGGATAAGGGAGAGGATGGAACCTTCTGCAAACCGAGAGAATGTTGTGATAGTAGGTGTGCATTTGGTGAGGATGTTGAAAGTGGAAAGAAAAATGAATAAATGAATAGGTCATGAAGGTCTACTATGACCTGGCATCAAAAAAAAAAAAAAAAAACCTTAAATTTTTATCCTGAAAAAAGTAAGTAGCCATTAAGTGATTTCTAGTAATTCCTTATCAGTTTGGCCTTTTTTAGGAATATCCCTAAGAAAGGATTTGGGAGAATGTAAGACTAGAGACAGGGAAACTTGTTAGGAGGTAGATATGGTGATGCAGGTAAGAAAAGGGCCTGAACCACTTTTGCTGGCCAGCTGAATGCAGAAGATAACAAAGGTTTATATTTTAGAAAATTTTTTAATGAATTAACATTGGAACTTGAAATACTTAAAGGTTAGCTTGACTTAATACTATTTAACTTCAGGAAGAAGTGTTTTTTTTTATTGAGTCAAATCTGGTTTAAAAAGGCTATTCTGTTTTTAAACTAAATTATGACCTTCATATTAAACAGTTTCCTGTCAAATTGCTATTTTTGGTTAAAACCGTTATGGATATTTTCCAAACTGTGTTTGCCAACTTAAAGAGGGTGCTTATTTGCTCAGTCTATATACCTTTAAATGATTAGCAAGGCCATATTTTAAAGACTTACAGTGCCTATGGGCATACCTTTGACATATGCATAGTTGTGAAATGCTCCTTCAGAAAATACAAGCTCTGTCCAGAAAAAATCCAGCCATTGTTAGTATAACGAGAACCATTTGTGCGACATTGGCGTAACCTGGCAGTCAGGGAGAGTGGACTGGAATGTGCATTGGTGAACAATAATGACTTCACTGTACTAGTCAGTGGAGGCAGTAGATGCCATTGAGTGAGCATATGTAATGTGTGACTATCACATTCAAAATGACTGAGTAGAGCAATGAATCTGCATTAAGTTTTACATTAAACTTGGACATTCCTCTGCAGAAACTGTTTGAATGATTCAGAAGTCTGCAGCTATGGGCAACTGGTCATTGGCAGCTTCATCATGAAATGCCCCTGGTCATGGGTCATGTCTCATGCAGAGATTTTTGGTGAAACATCAAATCACCCAGGTGACTGAGTCTTCCTGTAGCCCAAATTTGGTGCCCTGTGACTTCTGAATTTACTACAAACTAAAATCACCTTTGAAAGGAAAGAGATTTCAGACCATTGATGAGATTCGAGAAAATACAACAGGGCAGCTTTTGGCAATTGGCAGAACTCTGTGAGGTCCTAAGGTGCCTATTTTGAAGGGGACTGAGGTGTCATTGTCCTTTCTACAATGATTCTTGTATCTTGTATCTTCTTCAATGAATGTCTCTATTTGTCATAGTATGTGGCTATATACTTTCTGGACAGACCTTGTACATGACCACAACAATCACTAAAATGTAAAAGAACAACCAGCAATCCACATTCTATAGAGGGCCCTGGAACTATGGGAGATGTTGAAACTGTGATGGTTGCCAAACCAAACTGATATGAATGAAGTTATAGTACTGCTAGGGTTCATTCTTGAGACCAGAGGGCTTGTCAGAATTTCAAACTGCACAGGCTGGATTGGTGAACATGAACAACTAACAGGAGAGGACGTAGAACTTTGACATCATCAGCTTTTTTTAGTGCCTAAAATTATAAATTTACAGACTGCATATCCGTCTCAGTATTGATTTGTAATTCTAGTAGTTCAACAATTACTTGGTGTTTTGTAATGTTACTTATGGGGAATTTATAGATATTTGATGAGCATCATTCTCTTGGTATCTTTTTTTTGGCAGAGGAGCCATTGTAACCTTTTCCACATTGCAAGTCCACGTGCAAAAGTTGATAGATATGCATGACACTTGTCAACTGTCATCTTTGGGCTCTTGTCCTCCTAGAAACTTTTGAGGCTTTCCATTAATTTTTTATAGAAAAAAAATAAAGGAATACTTTATAGACCCAAATTTGTTGAAATTATGCTTGCTTTTTGGTCATCTTGGCCAAAGAGAAAAACTTTAAAGACCATTTTTTTCTGGGACTGAAGGAGACAAATGTTAAAATATAAGAAGAATTTGAAGGTAAATTAATAAATATTAAGGCTATTATTTAGGCAATATATAGAAAAGGAAAGGGAGAAAATTTTGACCTATTATATTCTAGCATCTAATAGCCTATATTGAGAATTAAAAGGTAGAAGGTGTATACTGTATGTGAGACTTTCTAGATACATTACAAATTTATTTCCATATTCTGATGAAGAAACACAGTCAGAGAGACTAAATAAATAACCCATGGTTACACAGCTGTAATTGTAAAGATTAAGAATTAACACAATATTTATTAAATGCCTTGGTATATTTATGAATAATGCATTCAATAGTGACTATTCAAGCTCATAGCATAAAACAGTTGATATGTACAATGGTTTTAAAGGAGATGAAGATAGCATATAGTTGCATTGCATACTGATCCTGCTTTGGAGCAAAACACATATCTAAACAGCTATATATTATGCCAGGTTTCAAGTTCCATTAAAAAAAAGTCAGATAAAAATCTCTGGACATTCATAAGAGGCAAATGTGACATTGGAACAGATGGCAATTAAACTGTACCCTAAAATATAATGAGCTTATGAAAATATGAATATCTAGAAAAAGGATTCCCCAGGTAGAAAAATGAGATGCACCCAAAATCTCTTGTTTGGGAAATAGCATGGCATGTGTTTAATAAAATTAGACTTGACAAAACAGAGTACAGCCAGCAGAAAGGAGATATGAATCTATTTGGATGAGATTGTGCAGGGTCTTCAAAGTCACAAATCCTGAATTTCTTTCTCTAACCATCACAGTATTATAGATATATGAATGACACAATCACTCTCCTGTTGTGTGGCTATTTTCTAAGGTGAGTTGGGAAACTATAATCCAGGCAGGCACTAACAAAAGCCTGGTCTAACTGAATGATTCTGACAATGGAGTTGTTGACAGAAAGCAGAGCTGGAGCAGATGTAAAATTGTCATGACTAGGCAATTGAACCCTAGTGAAAAAGTTGTATAGACAGATGACTTCAGGATACATGTCTAAACATGACTAAGGGCCTTTGTGTTGCGATATCTACAGGGCACCAATCATACCACATTATAAGAGATCATGGAAGGCAAAGCAGATTTGAAATGGAAGGTGATAGGTATAGTATTGAATCCTGTTACATTTACATAATATGTTTAGACTCAATTGAGTCATGGATTTGTCTAGAATGCATTACAAAATATATGGCAATTTGCTGTTATTTTTAATTAACTATTAAAGAATGACTCTCATTATATGAATAGCAGTCTTCAAATGATTGAGCAACAGATTGAGAGAAGTAAATTTGTGTATGGAACAATTTCAAGCAAAAGAAATTCATATTTGGGAGACATTTCTGAACTAGGATTTGTGTGAGGACCATTTGATACAACATGTATCAGTGCTTTTTAAACTCTAACTTATAAAAATGGTGCAACTGTTCAACAAGTGTTCATTAAGTAATTTTATGGGTCACATCTTCTGGGTACCAAAAATAAAATGCAAGTTACAAATGATCCTTCACACAGCTCATTTATTTGTGCTACATTTAAAACATTATTTCTTAATGTATCGTATTTACAGTGTCAATAGAAGTGGAGTGTGTTTAAGTTTAATTTTGTTTTAAAATTTCTCCTAATGATAGTTATATGAATAGATTATTATTATCAGTTCTAGAAATACTACTGGCTATATGTCATTTATGTCATGAAATAATAAGGTAATTTTTAATAACATTGACATATTGTTTAGTGACTATCTTCAAACTGTGCCAGTTTTAATTTTAGTATTGTTTTTCTTTAATCAGAATATCATGAGGCCAGCACATCTACTATGTATTTCTAAACCTTTCTGTTAAAAAGACCAGAACCAGGCACAAAAAAGATAAACATTTGAATAAAGACTGTTTGAATTTTAATTATAGCTCTTCTAGTTTCTTGATGCATGGTTTTTGGTTAGTTACTTATCATGTCTAATTCTTAATTCTCATATGTAAAAGGGAGATTATCACACTTATCTCATAGGATGTTGTAAAAATAATTGAGATAATACAGATAAGGCACTCAGCCTACTGACAATTACTACATATTAGCCACGCTGGATATTTAAATCACGAATACAGCTAAAGTTACTCTTTCCTCTGCTCTCTTTTCCCTCTTCTCCTTCCACCTCATCATCTTCCTCCTGCCTCTTTTGAATACTTCAGAAGCCTGAGGTCCGTACCAACGAGAAAGCAGGGTGGCTACTGGCCTGACGCCATGAGATGATTCCTCAATGCCTAGGCAATCACTTCCACTTTAACTGCATCATTACTTTCTCTGCTGTATTTTTTTAAAGCCACAGCTTACTGGATAGCTGACACTATCAACTTGTAAAATTGGAAACATCGTTATTTGCCAAAACAAAAGTTTCAAAATGATCAGCACAGCTCTCTGAGCAGTTCATGCCTGGGTGTGCTTGGAGGTAGTGTAAGGGAGGTTTTTCTGGATTTCAGGCACTGGAGCTCATCAAAGGAAATTTATATTATCTACAAATTATTACTTTTGAAACCATTTTTAGAAAGTATTTAATTCTCTTCAAGTAAAATTGTATGCAGAAATTTCACCTACAAATAGAATTTCAAAATGCTTCTTTTGAATTGACACTTCAGCCTGCCTCAGAGGAGCACGCTTCACAAAGCTTCTGATATGGGACATATATGCTTTTCCTCGTGTTTCTGAGAATGGGGTAGCACAGTATGAAAGAATGCCCTTCAATCTGATAGAAAGGCACTACACGAATCTCAGCTAGACTCCAAAAATTAAACTAGGAAGTGTGTCACCCTGCTGCCTGTATTACATCCATGTGGGTGAGTCTACAAGCCTCCATGTAGACAGTAAGTGAGGGTCAAGTGCAATTGGTACACCCTGCTGTTGGCAAGAATCCAGCATAGCAGATGTTCCTTTGTTCAAGGATGAGCACACAGGAAAAAAAATCAACATGAGGTCTATAAAAATTTTGAGCCATAGGGAACAAGAGAGTATTACCCTGAGAAAGAACTGAAAGAAAAGCTTACTTCCAAAACACTATTTTCTAAAGCAAACAGAAAAGTGGCACAGTATGTTCAATGTAAGATACAAGAAAATATAGCCACTGCTTAAATACTACTAATGCTGCTACTAATAGTAATAATCATAATGGCTAGCATTTTTATAGTATTTACTATGTGCCATGCACTTTATATAAAGTACTTTGTATGACACGTCATTATTCTAGAGCCTGACCCTTTTTCACAAACTGAAAACGTGTAATCAGGGCTCCGGTAGGAGGACATTGCCAGGACCTACAAAACCCATTGCCCTTCCTATCTGTTGAAACCTAATCCCACTTCCACCCTCCCCAAGATTAAGCTACAACAGTGTAAATTAGTTTCACCTGTTTTTGCTTGGCTCTATATGCCATTTTCTCCCACTGAGTTATCTATTTTATGAATTTGTGTGAATCCTTTTTGCATACTGAATACAAGTGTATTTGTTTGATATATATGTATTGTGGGTATCGTTTTATACTCCATGGGTTGCCTTTTCATTCCCTTACTAGCCACTTTTGGTGAACCTAATTTCTAAATCTTAATATACTTGAATTAACTCTTCTTTGATTGCACTGAGTATAGGTTTAAGAAATCTTTAAGATTTGACTTTGGGTGGTAAACACACAATGAAATAAACAGATGATGTATTATAACACCATACATTTGCAACCTATATACTTTTATTTACCAATGTCACCATGGTAAATTTAATTTAAAAAGGAATCTTTGTCTATACCAAAGATTAAAATGTCATTAAAATGTCTTTCTGTGCATTCTTAGAGGCTTTCTAACTTTCCCTTTCACATTTAACCTATATATTTGCAAATGTTTTGTGTTTATGATGTCAGACATGTGTGAATTTAGATATATTCCCCTCCATATGGTTATCCAGCTAGCCTAGCCATTTGTTGAAAAGGTCAAGATTTTTGCAAACAACCTTACTGTTACCATTATAAAATGTCAGTTGATAATGTATGTATGAAACTGTTACTGGACTCTTTAATTTTATCCCATTGATCAGTTTGTCTGTGCATTCTTTTAACTGCTTAATTATTCTCAAATATCAAGGAGCTTAATCCATGCACCAACACAATAAATAGATACCGTTCATACCATCATATTATAGCTGAGGAAACTGGGGCATTTTGATGTTGTGATTTCACAAAAGTAACATCGATTAGTTAATGGCAAATGCGATTATATAATCTTTGAGAAATCAAAGAAAGAAAAGAAAAGCTGAGATATGGATTGAAATAGAAAGAAAGTATATTTAAGAAATAATTTCAAGGAAAGCAAAAAACAACAACAAAAGTAATTTTCTAGTGATGAGCTATAAAGTATGTAATTAACAGGGCAGAAAATGTTCCTTCAAATGTTCGTGAATCTCTGTTATGTTTCTATCGCAAGGTGTATTTTAAATTCCATCTTATGAATTCACAGTTCTTCCTCAAGTATCATCTCCATGGAGAGATGAGAATGCTCCATACCATCCCTCTCCACAAAGAGGTCAATAAAATAAATATTGAAAGACAATTGTAGGTACTAGCAAGAAGAAAATTTAATGGATTTATAATGATGGCTAAAGCCAGATTTCTAGTTTTTAAAATTTTCTGGGAAGTAAGAAAATGGACACTTAAAAATATCTGGCTATGAAAAACATGAGGGAGACTTTAGCATTTAGATTAAGAGGCAGCCTATTCTTTTATTATTTTTTGTTGTTTTTTCCCTAAACTTAGAGAGAAAAAGCACTATTGCAAAAAAGTTTAAGTTGTAGGGCATATGTTTGTCTGCAAATTCTACCTGGCTGCTTTGTGTTCTCGTGCCATCAAGGCAATATAGAAAGAAACTAAGCCATAGGACACTTATTATTTCTTTTATTTTCAAAAGAGACAAACTTTAATGAGAAAAAGAAAACAGAAATTAGTTTCTGAATTATTTAGAAATATCGCAGGGGATAAAAACTGTTTAGTAGTTTCCACTGTGTAGATAATGCATCATGATCAATAAATAAACGCTAACCTTACCTTAAGAGCGAATATAGGAATGTATTATTAAAAAGGAATAAAATTGTTTGGCTTCATTATTCCTGCATATTTAATGATTTGTATATGACTTAGAAGCCATATTTAAATTTTAATACAGTCCCTTCTAATTGAGCCAGAGATGAATCAAAAAGAAATTTGATATGTAGTTGCTCTTCAGAGATGTTATTAGTTTTAATCAGGGACATTTCTCTTGTTTCACATATTGAAAACACTGTACTGCTTTGGAGCCACAAGAAACCTGGGTTTTCTGAAGTTTTCCTATAGAAAGAACAACCCTTCCAGGGAAGAGATGTTTAAATACAGCTGACCTAATATTAGAAAGAATATAATAGTCACCTCTACTATTGGTTTTGAAGTGATCAATTTTAATTTTAAATTATTTTGTTCATAAGAACATAATGAATACTCAAGCATTCACTATTGAAGACTAAGCAAATTAAATATAGGCTTAGCTCTCTTCATCGTTTATTATGTTTTCCTTTTTCAGAAATAAATAATTGCAAGTATTAGCAATGCCCCAGCCCAAACCCTTCTTTTTCCCTTTTAGAAATAACCACTCTCCTAAAATTTGAAATTTTTGTATATTATCTTCACATATCAAAAAATATCTGGTCCATAATTATGCATTCATATAATAATATATTGCATTGTTTTGCATATTATTTGGATAGTTGCATACCATATACAAAATTTTGAAAAGTTTTCTCCTACTATGTATTTTTTAGCTTTATTCATGGCAACATATGTTTATTTAGTTATCCATGAAAAACATTACATTATTTGAATAAAACATATCAATTTTCAAAATGAAACTGTTTCTACCTTTTCAGCATCACAAATATTAAACAATGGCATACCTTCACCATGTAACCTTTTCCTCATGTGGTAAAGTATCTCTAGGATAGAAACAACCCAGAAATTTATTCTCAATGCTGTTGTGAAAATTTATATTTCTACTGGGAATATGTAAGCTATTTTGTTTGCCCCATAATCTTGGAAATACTTAATGCTATCAGATGATAATATTTGGCAAAGTGTTAGTTCATAAATGCCAAAATACAAAAATGAGTGTTGGTTTGAATTTCTTCTCATTACTAAGGTAACTAAATATTTTTTCAGAACTTTATTGGCAATTGTTTTTTATTTTCAGTATATTTCACATTAACAGGCTTTCTTCTTTTTATTTTTTGCATTATTTGACTTGTCCTTATTGATTTTGTTGTTTTCAGAATTAAAGCAGTAGCATTATTACATATTATAGATGCCAATTTTTCTGTTTATTTAAATGTAAAGTCTTTTCCCAGTTTCTGGCATGCTTTAAAATTTATGTAACATATTTTACACTCAAGAATTTTTTTATATATTAATGAAGCAATTTATTCTTTTGGTATGGTTCTGATTTGTCTCATTTAAAAATGTTTTGCTACAGCAGTGTCATAGCGATTCTCTTAACTGTCTAATAATTTTATTACTGTAAGTGTTTTAGTACATGTAGTATAAGCCCAGAATCTCTTCCCTCTGTTTGGTAGGTAACTGTCTAGATACCATTATACCCAATCTATTATTTTATATTTCTTTTCTATTCCTCTATTTTTATTCCTCATAAAAATGCTAGACAAGAACGTTTGGGTATCTACTACATGCAATACATAGTGTTAAGTGACATGAGGGAAAATTAAGTGTAAAAAATACATGGTTGAACTTCTGTATTTACAAAAATTTCTGGGCCTGACAATGATTTCAATGGAATGGTTGAATACATTAAGGTAGGAAAGTGGATTTTTAGTCTCTGTTCTAAATTTTCATTGTTGCCTGATTTCTTTCTGTATCATTAAACAGTCCTCATGAGCAGATACTGAAACAGCCTCAGAGTTTTCATCATAAAACAAATTCTTGAAATAAATTTTTAGAAAGCTAATTTCCAGGTACTCAATTTGTTTGGGATATTTGCAATTTTATCACTGTCATAATATCCAATAAATTTGGAAATCCCATATCCTTTTCCCCTACACCCTTTCCCATTGGTTGGTGAAGAACTATTTCTAATGCTTTATTTATTGTCTTAAGCTCAACATAACACTTTAATTAAATACTTTACTTCCCTTAACAAGCCATTTACCTTGCCATCTTGAAATGGGTTTCAACATTTCCTCTACCCACTGGTTTGAAAATTATGAAAAACTCTTAGCTATGCACTTGTCCCTTATCTTCCATTCTTCCATAGTCAGTTTTACCACATCGTGAATTTACTATAATATGTCTTGAATTCATTGTTTTATTTTCACTGCTTTCTGGAGATTGCTATAATAGTCTTGAAGAATCACCATTCCTCTGTAATCTCATTCTTCTTTAATGCTTCTAGTTTTCACAGCCACTTAAGATTTTTAAAACATATTTAATTATTTAAAAATAATGATTAAAAAATTGATGTTGAACAATTTTCTAGAGTATGAACTCAAATTCTGTAGTGGGTTCTTCAATGAGCATTAACATCAGGTCATTATTTAACTTTTCTATCACATCTATTATTCCCCTACAAAAATTATCTGCTTCATTTCAGGTAAACCTATTTATTTTCTGTGCCATCTTCTCCACTTATGCATATATTATGCTAAAATTATTTTAAATCTTCTTTGGATACTACTTGTTTTATAATGATTTATTGGAGTGTCAGGGTAAATTGATCACCCTCTTTTGTATTTATGGCACTTCTTGAACAAGGCATGCATTGTTCTCTGTCTAATATTCATTTTTTGTTCTGTACTTTTTAAAAAAAGTGCTATGTAGGAGGCATAGGTAAACATGCTTTAACTCCTTTCACAACTACAGCAAAATTTACAACTAGGCTGAAAAAATATCATCCAGGTTAGCCAGATAATCAAATTATATGAAAGTCCAACAACTAAGGATTTAAAGAAGCCACATTCATCCAGGAGGATAGGAGGGGTGGAGATGCAGTATGGAGCATCTCCATACTGCAGCTGGAGATACAGAATAGCATGGAGAGCTGGTAGAACATGTGGCCCCACATTCACATGTGGTGGATAAAAATCAGGAGTGATACTTCAGGAGCAAACTATCCCAACCCTAAATCAGATCACCCAGCCCAGGGTTCCAGCATGAGGAAGATAAGGCCCCATAACTTTGGCTATAAAAACCAATATGGGTTGGGGCAACAGAAGAAACTGTGATTCTCAAGGGACTCCCCTTAAAGGGACCATAGTGGAGAGTTACCTACAAAGGAGTTCCCTTAAAACTATCAGCTGATTTCTCAAAAGAAATTTTGCAGACTAGAAGGGCCTGGCAAAAAGTATTCAAAGTGATGAAAAGCAAGGACCTACAACCTAGATTACCTTATCCAACAAAACTGTCATTTAGGATTGAAGGACAGATAAAATGCTTTCCAGACAAGGTGAAGCTAAAGAAGTTCATCATCGCCAAGCCATTATTACATGAAATGATAAAGAGTTTCATTTAAGAAAAAGGAGATCATTAAAAGTACAACAAAATACCACTTCACACCAGTCAGAATGGCCATCATAAGCAAAGCAACAAACAACAAGTGTTGGAGAGGATGTGGAGAAAAGGGGACCTTAGTATACTGTTGGTGGGAGTGCAGACTGGTACAGCACTATGGAAAACAGTTTGGAATTTTCTCAGAAAACTAAAAATGGATCTGCCTTTTGACCCAGCAATTCCACTGCTAGAATTATACCCTAAGAACCCAGAAACACCAATCTGAAAGAACCTATGCACCTCAATGTTCATAGCAGCACAATTTACAATAGCCAAGTGCTGGAAGCAACCTAGGTGCCCATCAGTAAATGGATGGATCAAAACCTATGGTACATTTACACAATGGAATTCTATGCAGCAGAAAGAAAGAAGGCGCTTCTATCCTTTGCAACAGCATGTATGGAACTGGAAAGCATTATGCTGAGTAAAATAAGACAGGTGGTGAAAGACAAATACCATATATCTCACCTTTAACAGGAACCCAAACAACTAAACAAATAAGCAAGCAAAATATAACCAAAGACATTGAAATAGCCTGGTTACAGGCTGACAGTAACAAGAGGGGAGAGGGGAGGGAATTTCAAGGGAGAAGGGGAAGGGGCCACAGGAACAAATATAAAGGACACATGGACAAAAACTAAGGGGGGTAGAAATGGGAGAGAGAAAAAAAAGGAGATCAAAATTGTACATTAAAATGGCAACAAACTCACAACTATCAATAATTGAATCTAAAAAATAAACTAAGCAAACAAGCAAAACAGGGACAAAATCATAGATATGGAGATCATCTGGAGGTTTATCAGCTGTGGGGAGGAAGGGAGAGAATGAGGAGAAAAATGCAGGGATTAAGAAGTACAAGTTTGTCGGTACAGAACAGACAGGAGGATATTAGGAACAGTATAGGAAATTGAGAGGCCAAAGACCTTATGTTCATGACCCATGGACATGAACTAAGTGAGGGGATTGCTGAAGGGAATGCAGGTACTGGGCAGAGGAGAGCAAGGAGAAAAAATTGAGATGGCTGTAATAACATAAGCAATAAAATATACTTTAAAAATAGTTCCGTGTAACTTGTAAACATCGAAATGTATTGTTATTGTCTGAACATATATTCCCAAAATTCATATGTTGAAACCTACCCCCTAGGTGATTGTATTAGGAGATAAGGACTTTGGGAAGTACGTAGGTCATGTGGGTGGAGCCCTCATGGATGGAATTACTGCCTTTATAAAAGTTGCCTGAGAAAACTTCTCAAACCCTTAAAACATGTGGGAATATAACTAGAAGTTTGACCTGGAAGAGGGCCATCACCCCTCCTGCTGACACCATGATATCACATTTCTAATCTCCAGAGCTAAGAAAAATAAGTTTCTGTAGTTAATAGGCTACCCAATTTTTGCTATTTTACTACAGCAGCCTGAACAGTGACATGTTCAATGAATAAGTTCACAAGACAAACTGAACAATAATACAAAGAAAAATACATGTAGAACTTGATATACAGCAACATTTTTTATTATTTATGGGCCTAGCACGCTTCTGCCACACTACTCTGCTGATATTTTTTATCACTTAAAAAACGACAGTATAATTCACCCTGTTAACAAAATAAGGAAGAAAATCACATAATCATCTCAATAACTACAGAAAAGGCATTTGGCAAAATTCAACATTGCATTACGATAAAACTTTCAAAAGAGGAAGAATTTTCTGTGATTTAGTAAAGAGTGTCTATGAAAAAAAGTGAACCAATATCATTCACAGTAATGAAAATCTGAATGTTTTTTATAGAACCTAAGAAAAGACAAAGAATTTTGCTTTCATCATTCTATTTAGTATCGTACTGTTTTCCCAGGCAGTATAATCAGAAAATAAACTATAATAAAGGACATAATGAATGGAAATGAAAAAGTAAAAATATACTGATCCATAGAAAATATTTTTGTGTATTAAAAATATTGACTGAATCAGCAAAATTTGACTAGATTCAACAAGTGAACTTTTCACTACTGCCATTAAAAATCAGTATACAAAAATACATTGTAATTCTAATGCTATCAATGGACAAATGAAAAGAAGTTTTTGAAAAGAAACATATCAAGACTATTTATACTAACTCCAAAATATTAAAAACTTATAATTAAATGTGAGAATATATTCCTGAGATGTCTATTTTGAATTATTCTACTTACATATTTTTAAATATAGGCAAAATTAATCTCTGTGTGTTTTCCTTCCATTTAAAAACTGATGCTCAGGAACTTTGTCAATATACATTTACAATATTTAGTGGTAAATTCATTTTAAAAAATAAATCCTGACAAGAATGACTTGGATCTTTGCTTATTGAAGTCTAGAATAGATCCACTTCTCTGGCCCACTGTATATAAGTTTATTTCAATATCTGTATCTATTATAGATACAAATATAATCTACTTTCCTTTACTAAATAAGTTATTAAATTAAACAATCCTAAAATATATTTGCACTGTAATTATCAGCATTATGAATATCTACTTTAAATAGCTAGAGTGTCTCCAAGTAATTAAACAGCATGATATTGTTTATTATCAGTGGGGACTCAACCATTAAAAACTGCTGCTACGATTTCACATTCTAGCAAAAAATTAGTTTTTATATTTCTCATTTTTATTATATTTAAATTCATTCCAAAGAGTAATCAACCAACCATTATCAACTTCATGTTGATGATAGTAGTCCATTTTAACTCTTAGGGGTATAATCTAACTATGTTTTGTGAATATATAATTAATTAATATTCAAGACAGTTGTAATTTATTTAGTATTGATAAGTTTTTCAGAATTTGAGACTAAAATCATATATTTTACCTCAAATGATTGCTTAATCTCTCTCTCTGGCTTTAATAACTTAAGTGCAGAAGTCAAAGGCAATACAAATAAATCTTAGCAGACAGTTGACATTCTTGACTTTTTCTACATTCCTCTGGCATTGCCTTTCACAATTTATATACCTGTTGTTCAAACAGTTTTATCATGAATACCATGTGCTCTTCAGTATGGTGACAGAGTTCTCACTCGTATCCTGGATTGTACCATTACCAGTGGCATTTGCACATCCTCCAGAGTCAGTAATTAACTACCCCCCTTCAACCACAACTTCCGATTCTTCCAGTTCACTTACGCAAAGAAATCCACGATCATGACTCTGTTTTTAAGACTACCCTGGATGATCCACATGACAGTGGGACAGAAGGAAATGTAGGACCTCTCGTTGGACAGTGGATCCTGCCTGGAGTGAGACTTTATGTGCACAGGCATGAAGCAGCTGCACACAGCCCTAGCGAGGTGAGGTGGGGAGGGCATTTTCTGAGGAAGCAACTAAGTACAGGGCATTGAAGCCTAAGCAGAGTGAGATGGGTCTACATGTGGGGGACTGTATTGGTGGTGACCCAAAGCACGGTGACCCAACGAAGTGTCAGCAGGTTGAGGCCGGTGCACGTACAGGCTATGACAGTAGTCCAAAGTGCTTGCTGTGGCCACGCAGTCGAGCACCTTAATATTCATCTGGTTTTCCTGTTTTCATATTCTCCTCTCCCTTCTCTGTCAGTAACAAACCTGTTTCCCAGGTTCCTCAAAAGATGTAAAGATTTCATCAATGTCCCAGTATGTATGAAATTAAAAAATCACCTGTAGTGAGTAGAAACAAGGGTATTTATGGAATATTGAGAAAATGAGAAAAACTAGAATGGCTATGGAGGTGTATCATTGCAGATATTGGCACCAACTCCCAGTTTCGCAATAAAGAAATTATAGCATAAATAGCATTGTCTTTAATTTATTATGATATGATCCAGAAGAACCATCGGGACAGGTGAAATGAACACCTTAAAAACTTACTTCGCAGTACCGTGTTGATCTACGGGAGTAGAGCACACACGCGAGATTTATAGTGAGACAGAGAAGGATGTCAGGGTCATCATGGGGTGAGGAGAGAATGCACACTAGGGGTGCAGAGTCCCAGTGGAGAAATGGAGCTAAAAAGACCCTTTGTTATAACATTGAGCAATCTTACCAAGTGTGAGTTAATTTCTAATAACTTTATTAAAATATAATGCATAGAAAACTGTACTGAAAAACAATAAAAAATATAATGCATAAACTGTACATTGCCATTTTAAAGTATACAATTCAGTCAGTTTCTAGTATGTTCACAGAGTTGTGCAACCATCACAACTACCTAATTCTAGAATACTTTCATCACCCGCAAAAGGCATCCCCTACTCATTAGCAGTCACTCCATTCCTATTCTGTCCTCATGACCAGTCCTAGGTTACTACTAACCTATTTTGTGTCTCTGTGCTGTCAACCAGTGATTGTTGGTGCCAATTCAGATGTCAACAGGAATCCCCAATTTGGCGTGCTGTGAAGAAGGAAAATGTATTTATTTCAAACAGCTCAATGGTAACACACCATGGCTGAGAAAACAGCATAGTGGCAAGGCAGCCATGAGGCCAGGTGACCCTGGGGCCAGGCCCTTGTTCAGCTAGGGAGCTCTGCTCCTTGATGGCTCAATGGTCCACCCCATGATGGCCCACTGCCTTCTAGGTTGTTGGCTCCAGACAGGGGAAATGCACTCTCAATCTTCAGCAAAAAGTAAGCTCCTAGAACCAGAGAGGAAATGGACAGAAGTCCCCACCTCTGGTACCTAATAGGCCCACCCTTATGCAAATATCACTCTGAATTCTGACAGTTTGATTGGTCCAAAGGTCCAGTTTGATTTGGACCATGATTGGTCCAAATCATGAATATCATGATTATTCAGAATAGAGCTGCTCTGATTGGTTAGAGCTGTGCAGCTCCAATGGAATATGGAAAGCTTCAATCCTATTGGTTGAAATAGGATTCCAGGAAATATTTATAAGGTCCCATATAGAAGGCAGAAACACAGTGCAGACAGGCAGCTCAGCCCAGGGGCAGAGGGCAGTTTAGTCCAGAGGCTTCTCAGAAAGCGCAGTTTGTGGAAGAAACTCCTATGTGGAAGTGGCTGCTAAGCCCATCCTCCTCTCCCGTCCCCTTCCCCCCTTCTTCCACTCCTAATTGTGTTTGACTCTTGTAGGCATGTCAAGAAATACAGACACCTACTTGAAGGGACTCTTGCTTACTACACTTTGGAAAATTTGATCATCAAAATAAATGATGGTGGTAATAGCTTGCAAACCATTGACAGGAATGGTTACATATACCATTGTGCCAAGCATAAAACAAAAATGCAAGGCTTTTTTGTTCCCAAAGCAGGCAAAAAGTGCCAATAAAGTTGCTAAAATAGAAAGATTTTCCCACAAAAATATTTTGTTACTTGTCTACATAATAAAAGTGTGTATATATTACCTAACAGTCCTCTATCAGATGTGTCTTTTGAAAATATTTTCTATCAGTCTGTGGTTTGTATTATCTTCTCTTGACAATGTCTTTCACAGAGTAGAAAATTTTTAATTTTAAAGAAGTCCAGTTTATTGACTATTTGTTTCATGGATTGTGACTTTGGTGTTTTATCTAAAAGTTGTGGTCAAACACTAGTCCATCTAGATTTTCTTGAAAGACAAAACTATGGAAAGAATAAGATCAGCAGTGCCAGGGTTTAAGGGTTTGGTGGGAGAAGTGGATAGGTGGAGAGAGGAGTATTTTTAGGGCAGTGAAACTATTCTGTATAATATTATAATGGTGCATACTTGTCATTATATCTTTGTCCAAACCTGTAGAATGTGTAATCATACCAAAAGTAAAATCTAAGATGGAAGCTGCAGACTCTGCGTGTTAACAACGTGTCAGGGTAGGTACAGCAATTGTAAGAAACATACCTCTCCGGTGGGAGGTACTTGTTGGTAATGGAAGAGGCCCTGTCTGTGTGGGATCAGGGACATCTCTTACCTCAGCTCAAGTTTTCTGTGCAGCTGAAACTGCTCTAAAAGTAAGACTTATTAAAAATTATAAAATCGTTTGTCATTGACAATTTTGTACTTTAAACAAATGTGATATAATACCAAAATATTTTTGATATTCATACCAGATTTTATTTTGCTATTAATTTTTAGGTCATTATCATATTTTAAGAGGTCAGATATATTTTCAAACATGTTCTTATTTTGATTTATTAAATATGTTAAACATATGACCTGCTGCCTAAAGCTATTTTATAAAATTACTTTTTACTAATTTTCCACAGTACTCATTGCTTTGGATACACAGTCTTAGCATGATGATTCACTTTAATATCAAACTAAATCTCTCTACACTTCTCAAAAGAGATTGATTGTGGATGTGGTCACACAAAACTTTACATGGCATAGAAGTAGATAGAATGATTTCTATATACACATAGACACAAACAAATGCATGCAAATTAAAAAAATGGTAGAATTAAATAATGCTTGTGGTCTACTTAATGGTATACAAATATCAATTTTTTGGTTTTGAGATTATACTACAGTAATATGTCACCATTGGGGGAATCTGCATGAAATGTTCAAAGTATCTTTATAGTATTTTTGCAAATTTCTATGAGTCTATAATTAACAATGAAAAGTTAAATAAAAAGTTTAATCAATGATTGGTATCATTATAACCCCATTAATCTGTCTACTTTCTTAATTGAGAAAATAAAACAAAAACTCTAATGTTGGCAAGAAATATTTATTACAATTTTATGCAATTTAACTAGTTTTTTTTTTTTTTTGGTGTGTGTGTGTGTGTGTGTGTGTGTGTAACTTTTCAAAGCCAGAGGAACTGACCTTATTTTTATACAGAGAGATTTTGACTATAAAGAATTATAAAAGCAAATCAGTGTTTACAAATCAAATTTCCATTAATACCAAATAGGCCTTTAATTAAATATAATCCTACTACATCAGTCTACAAGCTAATCAATTGACAGGAATACACTGGAAATTTACTCTTCCTTTTGTATTTACTTAGTAGAATCAGTGCTTTAATTATCTGACAAGATGTGCCTTATCAATGTTTAAAAAGAATATCAATAATATATTAATACATCACTACCTACAGGCACCTTCTGGATTCTTAGTTTACTGATTATGTATTTGCTGGTTGAGCATCAGTGAGCCACCTTTCTCCCTAATGTCTAAGTCGCTCCCTAGTTTGGAGTCCTGTTCTCAAGGAGACACGTTTATTCCTTCAGGTCATCAGTGTGCCATTTAGCGCATCATTAGTTTGATAGAGAAAGCCTGCTCTAGTGCACCAAATGCTATCTCGGCAGCCAAAACTTGTTAAATCTAACAAATTTAATGATAGTCTGGAATCTCGAGAAAATGATGCTAGATCAGAAGTGAGTTAGCCAGAATTTGTGTTATAACTTCTATTGGAATAAAACCATTTAGGACTGCAAAGAAGACCAATCACTGCTTATAGTCATGGGTCCTGGAAGAGACTAGTGGCCTAGTATGGAGTAAGAGCTTGATGTAGGTGGGTGAGTTAGAAAACAATTCTTCAGGGGCCCTAGAGTATAATGCTGTAGCAAATAATCTTTCAATATATCACCATTTAAGAAATGGAAAGCATTTGTTCAATCGTGTGTTCTTGGAGTGATATTAGTAAAGGCCTCTAAATACTCTTTCTTCATAGTCATTCTAAAGATTAAAGTCTGTTTTACTTCATGATTCTATGTTCCATGATTTTATAACTTCTAAATCTCTAAATTATTAATATTTAAATATTAGCATTTAATCTATTCATTCAACAAATACTCTTGAACACTTACTATTTTCAAGCATATTATTCTCCAACAGACACAAAAAGATGAATGAAGCACGGCTGCTTCCCTCAAATAAACGGTTTCTACTGGAAAGTCAGTCATACTAAACTATGAGTGTTTATCATATGATAGTACCAATGCTAAATATTTTTTGTAATACCCTGATTGATTCTTACTGTATGTCTATGTTGCATCTGTTGATGCCTAACTATCAAGTGATGTCAGGAACAAAGCTATAAATGAAGGTAGGTTTCTTGATGCTTGCAGCAGAGAGATGTCTCTCTTTGAAAAAACATGAAGTGTCCCAATAAAAAGGGATTTGAGGTAGCTAATATTAGGATTAGGTCTTGTTTAAGGTGATTTTAAGTAAGAATCAAATAATTCAATGATTACTCTGGACTGGTAATTTTCAAGAAGCAGCAATAATTCTATGATTACATATGTTAAAGAACCTTGTTGAGAAAGCTGGACTAATACAAGGAAGCTAAAGTTCTAATTGGTCAAGAAGCAGTAGTAACTCAAGTTATCCAGGAAAAGCATCTTTGGGGGCTGTGTGTGTGTGTGCATATCCTATGAATATATATTGTATATAACAGACAAAACTTAGAAATATATATAACATTAATTAACATATGCCATGTATAAATATATGTAAATACATATGTGTATATGTATATGTGCATATGTGTGTATACATATTGCATTTGTTTGTTAAAAGGAACACAAAAGTATGACACCCCAGTAGCTATGATCACATCTAAACCTTGCTTTTTGATATTATTCTTCAAAATAGGGAAACTAGTCTTGATTTTAAAACTGGGGTAAGGAACACATAAAGTGAACAAGCAGTATTTTGTACTATCAAAATATGTAAGAGTAAAACAAACAAACAAGCAAACAACTGTGTCATGTTAAAAGGAGATAGGAACCAACATGAAACAGCTGCCATTGGCTTGAGCAGGAACAATTTGAGCAAATAAGAATATATATAATCATATTGTATATATGATAGTATATGTGTGTGTGTGTGTGTGTGTGTATGTGAATGATAGTTTTGGCTTATAACCCAAAGACTGAAATCAATGCCTATGAGTCCATAGGATATATAGGTGAAGGCAGCAAGAGAGAAGCCATTCTTTTATCTCCTCCAGCTGGAAGCAGGTTTTGGGATAGTGGAGGCTGTTACCTGAACCAGAAATGCAGCACAGAAGTGAGGCTGCAGTGTTTCTGTGTTACCACAACAGGGATCAATAGGAGCCTAGGGACTTACTAGGGATTAAAAGATGGGGCAGAAAATAGCAAGCATCTTCAAAGGCCTACCAGACATTCAGTTGAAATGGAAATAAAAATATTATTATTATATATTATCTGATGTGACAGAGTTAGGTGAGGAGTATTGTGGGGCAATAGAGAAAAGTACAGTACCTAGGATGTTGTGGAGGTGCTGGAAGATGTGTTAAAGAAAGGTTTCTGGATAGATGCCCTGAAAAACATGGCCATCTGCTTGTGGGCACAGGCCTGAAACAACACGCTCTGTGTAGAAAGAACTCTGAGCCACCTTGAGCAGCAGGACTGTGAAGTTCAAGACTGAGAGCAACAGATGATGATGTTGGAGAGACAGGCAGTTTTCATCAGCAGAGATGTCCTTCATCATCCAGTTTGAGTAAATGCTCTCTATTCAGAATTGCATTACCATATAAACTTGATTCATAATTTATTTCAACTGAAGACAGAATTGATTTTATTATGTTTCTTGAGGTCTGATATCTCCAAAAGAGAAAGTAAGAAATTTATTTATAGTATGATTACCTGATATTATGTCTCTAGTTTAAATATCATCTTCACCACTTTTCACTACATATGTCAGGAAAGAACAGCTTAAGTAACTCTTGATTTCTTAAAATGAACCCGAAAATAGTTCCAAAAACCCAAGTATGCTCAACTCAACTTATTTTATATTAAACTAACATAATTCATATAACTGGACTACTTCCCAAAAATCATTTGTCAGCAATGCCCTTAAAATTCTGGATGCTTGTGAAAATATGAGACAATTGAGTGCCAAATATGCCAACTTTTCAATGTGTAAAATATATTGGGGATTGTATATGCCATTTGATTGCTTCTCTGGAAAAGATTAAAATTGAAATGTTAAAGAATACACATCTAAAGTGTTAAGGGAATGTTTATTTCATGTTACAAATTTAGTACTTTCTAAGGAGTAGGGAAATATGAAAAGAATAATCTTTGAAAAACTCACAGTAATAAATATGTCTGAACACTTTTCTAATTATTCTGGAAATTGCTTTTTGTAGTTATCTTAGACTTTGTGCTAAGGTGTTATATTACCAGATAACATGTGAAGCTGGATCTGCATAGATGTTTTCCCATATCATTTGGGACATATAAGCACACTGAGCTGAATATATCCAGTACAATCCCTATTAAAATAGAGTGTGCATTTTCTAAGTGTAAGTAAAGTTACTATTTCCAGAAATACAAACTCACTCATCTTTTGACTTTTGCATATATGAATTCAGTTTGGACTGCATTTCTCTTCTCTTGTGGGGCCCCTCCAACTCCAAGAAAGAGGATAAAACAAATGAGGTTAGTGTCTAAAAAGGAATTCATTAGAACGATTTGACATAAGACCCTATGTTGTAAACCGCAGTAAGGCTTTTGGAAAGGCCAACTCCAGGAACTAGCAAGTCATGAGGAACTAATGGTACTGCTCTCTCTTCCCACTCCTATTCTTCTTTTTCTTCCCACTGTCCTTTATTATCTCTGCTCTCCATATTCTCTTCATCTAAAGTTATAATATTTCCTTTTTCTGTTTCTCTTATGCATCTGCTTTAATCTTCTTTTTCAGCTGGCTGTCTTTTTGCGGACCTGGCCCAGCCTTCCTTCTGCATGACTCTGAACTCTACTTCACAGACTTTATAGAGACTGACCAGAAGAAACATAGGTTTTGGTTTCAAATTCTAGGAAGATGCCCCAGTCAGCATGGTTGTTCAGGATATTCCAACTTTGAAGGGAGGCTTTTTAAAAAACAGTCAATTAAGAGTCCTTGAGAAGGAGATATAGAGAGGGAAGAGAATGATTGGAGGAGAAATATTTGTCATTTCTGGGAAATGGAATATTTCTTCAGATTCTGCATGAAGAGGATTTTTATTCTTGTAGGGCTGAAAGAATTTTTTTTTTTACTCCAGAATTTTTAACTTATAAACTTTACAAGCCAGGTCAAGGCACTTTTGACCTTCCAGTAGATGAGTTACTGGATGATAATATCAGGGGTTCTACTGGTCCTTCTCTAATTGTACAGAACCATAAAAACATTGAGAATACAATAGGCCTCGGTTTGAATCTTGGCTTTAATTTACTACTGTTTGAACATTGAAACATTACTTACCTTCTCTATGTTTAATCTTTCTAGTTTATAAGATGAGGAAAATTAATCATAACTCATAAGTGTCAAGCTTGGAATGCTTGAAAGAGTGGAGGTCCATATTCATTGTGGTGCCACATTGAAATGACCATGAAAAGGTTACTTCTATCTTCCTGTTATGTAAAATGATTAAATCTTCAAATATTTATCATTTGAGCCACTATTAGTCATCATTTTAATTACCACCTTTTCATCCCATTGATGTGGAAGGGATTCCTACCACAGAATTATGGGGATAGCCAAAACATGACAGCCACTCTGGACAGATTAGATCAGTAGCAGTGTATTAATCCCATAATCATAATCACAGCCTGGCGAAAAGGACCGTGAATGCTATGCAAGGCTACAGGGATTTGTACTGGAAAAAAGAGTGAATGACCAAGGGCTGAGGGAAGCCGGCTTTGTAGTACCAAGAGGGTGTGATGGCCCTGGTTCCCTCCGAGTACATCATTGACTTCTTTGAGTCATGTGTGGGCTAACAGAGTATTGAAACCTGCTACTCGGGTAGAGGCAGGAACCGCCTTTGTTCCTTTTGATAAGGAAAGTTGTTTGGCTAGAGGACTTGATCTGCAGTAGACAAGTAGGGAGGGGAGCCAGAGGTTAAGCTCTTGAAACAGCATATAATATTGCACCTTAATTTCAGACCATTTACCACAGCCACATATTCAGTTAATTGCAACTGATAGTCAAGTTCATGAAAGGAATATTTCGTGAGTGACTTGATCATGATGAATATAAACCTGGCTTTGAAAGTTTTAGCAAAAAGGATATCAAGATAGATTTTGATGAAGAAGACATTGACAGTGATAGTAAGTATTCATATTAGTACTTTGGGCCACTGATTTACAGAGTCTAGCAGTCTATTTAACAAGTACAAAAAATCAATTGTTCAGTAACAAAGATAGATCATTTAAGTCTAGTTTAAAAATAAATAAAAAGGAAACTTGACTCAGATGCGTACCATTTTATACTTCTAGATAATATCAGGATTCAAATTATATACTATATCCATTCTTCTATCATCTCATTATAAAAATTCCTTGGTATTTTAATTATTTTATAATTATCGTAAGCTGTTTGGGGTCTATGTTTGCCTGCAAGTCTCCCCATTGCATTATTTAAGGATTTCCTGTTTGCAACCACTCCCTGATTT
Source organism: Carollia perspicillata (assembly GCA_004027735.1). Lineage (NCBI taxonomy): Eukaryota > Metazoa > Chordata > Mammalia > Chiroptera > Phyllostomidae > Carollia > Carollia perspicillata. The sequence goes on from PVKM010001582.1 coordinate 61,649, forward strand.
TCCAGTTTCTTTAACTGGAAACTTCCATCCTATGTAAGTGACTCTATGTTTACTTTTATAACTACTTATGTGTACATCTCACATCCTCCATACAGATAACATGGAAACCCTACCCAGAACTTGAAATTTTGCCTGTCAGTTTGGACTAATATCCCTTGACTCTTCCTGCTGATGACAGTGACTTATACTTCTGCCCCATGTCCCATTGCTCAGTCCCAGTTGCCACTCAGACCCACAACTCATTTCTGATACACTATTTTCATTCCAGACTAAATGGAGACTATTTTCAAGTCTTCATTTTCTGGCTAACCGCCCTTTTCACCCACTTTCTTTACACCTGGCATGCAAAACAAAAAAATCTATGTAATCAGATTAACTGAGTTCTGATAGTTTAATCTTGACCCAGTGACCATAAGGTAAAGCAAGGAAGAGGAAACAGTAGCATGTATTTGACTTACTCTTATTGGTTTTACCTAATGAATTCTTGAAATAGCAATTTTATTATTATTACCAAAAATATTTGACCTAATAATTATAAAGACACAAATAAGCCAAAAATTATTCATATACTAGTTTTGTGATTTCTAATAGCTTGCCAATAAGTATAAGAAAGTTTCTGCTACTGCATCAAAACTCATTATTTCAAGTATGCCTACTGATTTTCAAATTACATGAAAATAGAAAAAAATAAATTTAGGTCACCGCTAATGCTGCCTGAGAAATCCTACCTATAATCAGTTTAAATAAATGATTAAAATAAAATTAGTTTGGCATCAGAACTCAATTTTCAGGAGCTATCTTTAAATTTCAGAATGATTGAATGAGCTATGCATATTATATTTTCTAGTAAATTAAAAATTATTACTTCTGAAAAAGAATCTATAAATGTATATTTTTTCTGAAATCACTCCCAAGATGAACATCAAACAAAGATTGAAACAGAAAAACAGAATAGAGAAAAAATTTTATTTCCAGGCCATTATGTAAAAGTTATATACAAATAATGGGTAACATTGGTGAGGCAATAAATAATTTTAATGCCTCACTAGCAAATGCAAGTGGACTAATAAACGTTATCTGTATATATTTGGGCTCAAGTCCTTTGTCGGATACAGATTATTGTTTTTTCATTTCATAATGGTGTCTTTTAAAAAGCATATGTTTTAATTTAAATTTTATTTTTACTTTATAATTTAACATTGTGAGTTAAATTGGGAGTGATTTATTATTCTTTTAAATTGTAATTTATATATTATTAAACAAGTTCACTGACCATTTTATGGTCAAGTAAAAACATATCTTTGCTGAATGTAGTGGTCTCATTAGACCAAATGTGTATAATGAAAATGCTTTCCCCCAAAATAAAGCTAGTTTTATTCAGAAGTATGAATCCACATTATTAAGTACCATTTTGCAGACATAAGTTCTGGTGAAATCTGAAAACCACAGTGTTCTTGTGGTGATCTGGTTTATGAAACAAATAAACCTTCAAAATTCAAGTGACATTTATATTAGGTTGTCCAAAAAGTTCACTCAGGTTTTTTTTTATATGATTGTTCTATTAGCACTTAGTTGTCTTTAACATCACGCGAAACAATTTTATTAGATTGTATTGTGACAGCTGTCATATCAGTGTGAATTAAAACAAAAACTTATCAAAATTAATGAATTTTGTGCAGCCATTTTGATATCGAAGATGGAAAAATAAGCAACAGTGCAGCATATATGCTTTATTATTTTAGGACAGATAAAAACACAGCTGAAATGAAAAAAAAAAAAAAGATTTGTGCAGCATATGAAGAAGTCGCTGTGATTCATCGACCATGTCAAAAGTTTGCAAGATTTTGTGCTGGAGATTTCTCTCTAGATAATGCTCTGTGGTCAGGTAGACTGGTTGAAGTTGATTGCAATAAAACTGAGACATTAATTGAGAACAATCAATGTTATACCATGCAGAAAAGAGCTGACATACACAAAACATCCAAATACATAAGATTATTAGTGAAAATGAAAAATGTGTCTTTAATTTTATGGAAAAAACTGAACAGACTTTTTGGCCAACCCAATAGTATGACATGCATAATTTTATATGAAAGTTAAACATGAATATGTAGAAGTTGCTGACATTGATCTAAAACCTCTTCTCCAATTCCCATCAACATAGCTCTGTGAAATTTCTCTACTAGACAGTTTCTCTACTAGAAAGGTTGTTAAAATAATCATAGGAACAGTTTAGAATATTATCCCTTGCAAATGCCATGTCATCAATTTATCTCAAATAAATAAATTACTTGAAGAAATTACTCAAGTAAATAAATTACAAGAAGAAAACTTTCATTTGACACATAAACCACATTTCAGTATTGATATAAACATGTTGTTCATCATATACATATATACATATGCACATATGCATATACATATATATGCATATATATGGAAATTGTCATTTTGTTTTTAACTCTTCTCTCTTTTTCTTTCTTTTTTTTAATTATAAGCATGTTATGGAGTCCTGAGATTACTTCAAATATACTTTTTTTCTCTCCTTGAAACACAACACTCCCCTGAAAGTCTTCTTCAGATAATAACTCTATGCATATATTTATTTAATATGTATTATACTACATGTATCACTATATGATGAAATTAAAATGTCATTAATAGAAAAAATGTTAACATTCTAATTGCCAGAGATACCAAATCACACCACAGAAGTCTTGTCAGAGTGATATAATAACCTGCATTAGTTATCTGTTGCTGTGCAAAAAATTATTAAAAAAGCAAAGGCTTAAAATAAAACATTTGTTGCCTCTTAGTTTCTATGGTTCAGGAATTAAAGCTCAGCTGGGGAAGACTCTGCTTCCAATCACCTGTAGTCGTTGGTGGGACTCAGTTCTTCGCAAGTGTTGGACAGAGCAGGGCCTCAGCTGCTTGAGGAGTGTTGGCTGGAGGCCATCCTCAGTTCCTTGTCAGGTGGGCCTCTGCAGCAGAGCAGATTGCTTCATCAATGCAGCAAGGAAGAGAGTCTGCTAGCCAGGCAGAAGTCACAGTCTCACACAGTCTGTACATGAACGTAACATCTTATCACCTAGTGTGTTTTATTCATCAGAAGCAAGTCAGTGGGCCAGCCCAAATTCAAGGGTATGAGATTATGCAAGAGCGAAAATACCAGGAACTGATTACTGGGAGCATCTTAGAATCTACTTATCAGAAAGCCTCTCTCATGAGGACCTGGGAACACTAAGTTCAAAGACAATGAACTGTAAGGAGAGAAGTTGTCTATGGAGAAAAATATGAAGTTAATTCATTAAATATATGCTTAGAAAGCAACTCGTACACTGAGGCTCTTCTTGGTGTTCTATACAACTGATCTTGACACTTCTCTATTTTCTCCCAGAGTAACACTTTGACAACCTTTTCTTACAATCAGTAGAATTTAATTGTAAGGGTGACATATATGAGTGCATAGTCTTCCATCTTCCATGAGAGGCTTCAGAGATATTCTAGAATGTTTTTTAGTTAAAAGTATGTCTTGTACATGTAAAAGTCATTGCAAAGGGTTGCATATGAACCTTCAAAATGTTTTCAAATTCATAATACTAAGCTTCCTAATAATGATGTTCCTTATGTGGTAAGAATATCTCTTTACATTTATGAAAGTTTTTTGTCTTTCACTTCATATTTAGTGTTTCATTCATGTTACATGCATTTTTTGGTAATTTTTAAAAAAATTAAAATGCTTTTTTCATTACACTTATGGAAACATTTTTGGTATATTCTGATTAATTTACCATGAATCTATGAAAAAGTAACTAACATTATTTAATGCTATAGTGTTTATTAATTATAATAATTGTTTAAATTATGCACTTGTGGTTTATAGGTATATACATTATCTCCAAAGACTCACACTTATTTACATTTCATTTCCCATTTTATATATTTTATTTATTTTTATTGTATTTTTACCATTGGTCCCCTTATATGCACCTGCCCCACAATCACTGTAAAATCTCATTTTACTGAATAGGCCTTTAATTAAAAGTAAAACTGTTAAAAAATGGCATTTTAAATTTGTTACGGCAGTGACACTAAGTTTAACTGTAGAAGATTCTTCTCATTAAGAATTATTTGTTTAGAAAATACTATTTGAATTAATTTTGTTATTGTAAACTAGGTGGGTTTAATGACATTCACACAAGCATTGGAGCAACCTTTTGCCCCAGCTGTGCTTCAACATCCCTTCTGGAATCCTCAACTCATTTGACAAAACACAGAAGTAAGTGGATGTGTCACAACCCAGGATTCAGTAGAGGAAATAGTAGCAGTAAGATCCATTTCTTATTGTACCCTATTGATGGAAGTTCTTGTTAATTACTGAATTAAGCTCAGATTTTATTTTAAATCTTTGTCTGGGTCCAATCAGGACTTCCATTATCTTCGGGAAATAAATATTTATATCCTTTCACTCAAACTGCTATTTTACCAGATCCTTCCTGTCATAATCAATTATAACTTTAAACTATGTATATCATATGCATATATATCTTAGCTCTCATACTAGATCTTATACCTCTTGCAAGCTTGCATCCCAAATAGCTAGAGAAGTGTTCTGCACACAACTGGTGCTCAATAAAAATTGGTGGGAAGAATGAAATGAATGTAATACAGTGATTCCGGGTTATTGCACTGATGACTATTTAAGCTTAGAGTTTCAGTTTAGATCCACATTATGTTTAATGAGCCATGTTTTACTTTCTTTAAACTCAGAAAATGCATTAACCTTTCTTCGTATTCTATAAACCTAGTACTTAATAGCATATTTCTGGCTTTGTAAACGGTAGGATCAGATTGTCATTTGAATGAGATCCAAGATTTTTTGTGCTAAATATGATACCTTTGAATACACTTGGTCTTCTCTTAGCACTTACACCACAGCAATGCAATTTGGCCTGTAGTAATTTCCAGAGCAATAAACTGAATGAGAATTCAGAAAATGTTTAAAAGCACACATTGATAATAGACACTATTTTTTTATTTATACAAGTTAGTTTTCTCTGTTACCAAATATACTCCAGAAATTTGGTTTAACTCTTACAATAAACTTCTTTCTAATATCACAAAAGACATATCAATATTTCTAATATTCAGAAATATTGTGTGAAGCATGTAACAAGAAAGTGCATGAATGTTTCACTCTGATTATGGATAAATAATGCTGTTGGCATAGTATTAACGTTTTTCTCTTATTCTAACTTTTTACTTATTTAATTAAGGTGTAAATTAAATTTTCCATAAGCGGTTATTTAATAGTTGTTTAAATTCTATGTAAAAATATAGTTATATGACAAAATGAATATATTAGGAATATAGCAGTGTCAAAATGACAAGAATGTCTATTTATGAACAAATAATCTTATGCTTGTACTTAAGCAATATTAAAATTCAGTGACTGGGAAGGGTTGTAGACATTTCTCATTGTGAATTTTCACCAAACTAAGTATGTCTTTTCTGTTTACTATCTCCAAGAACTCTGTACATGTAGGTATTTACCAAACTTGTGATGATACTGCGTGTTTAAACATTTGAAAATAAAAAAACTTGTCAGAAGCATTTGGAACTGAGTATTTATGAATAGGTTGTGAATCTCTGAGTGCACATTTTAGGAAGCCAACCTGCCCATTAGCTGCATGTTGATTGATTAATTAATGCATACTTATTGAACCCTTATTTAACTCTTGCCATGTATGAAGTATGTGGAAATGTTGTCAAGATCTTAGAAATAATAGTAACAGGGCTTGGTGGGGGGCAGAGCATGGGCTGAAAATTAGCTGTAAGTTGAATTATGCAACACAAGTGGCAGGTGACATCTGGGAGGCAGCACCTCACAGCTCTTAAAAGCTCGTTTTTGAGTCAGGGTTAAGTAAATTCCTGATTTCCTATCTATTACCAGTGTGGCATACAACTATTTACTTGATATCTATGAGCTCTGTTTATGGAATATGGTAAGGATTGTGTTAAATTTTAAATTTCTAAAGTGTAAATGTTTATGTGAGAGTTATTAGGCATCAGGGATAATTTTGCATTGTTTATTATTAATGAGAAGGAGACAGCTATGATTTTGCTGCTGCTTCTGATTTTTCCATAGCAAGTAACAAAAGTCAGTTTTGTGGGGTGTTCTGCATACTGGGATAAGACCAAATGTATAAGTATTTTATTAATGAAAGTATGTGGGAGAAGAAAATGGTAAGACCATCTAGGACAGGTTCAGAGAATTCTCAGAGAGCATTCTCAAATCTGATCTAGAGAGACACAGAGATATGACTGTCTTAATGTCCAAGAAATGTTTATCTATGTCCTACCTCGGGCTTAAAGTCAAAGGAGTTCTATGTTTTCCGGGGGCAGGACTGCCTTAAGTATCCCTGGCATTTCCAGTCATTGAGAATGAACCTATGTGAGTCCTGGCTCTGATGAATTTTAGAGTGCACCAGCTGGAGCCCCTGTAGCTGAAGGTTTGCAAGGCTCATGTCCTAGTGTGGACCCACATTTAGAAGGTGCATATTGGGTGGATTCAAGCAAGGACAGAGAGGTTATTCAGGAGTAGAAAGATAAGGTGAAGACCAATGGCTTCCATTTTACAGAGATTCCAAAAAGGTATTGTACTCATTAATTTTAGGTTCAATATTCAACCTTTTTCTGTCTAAGATGAAACCAGTCCTATATCATTCATCATTTCAAGGAATCCGTTATACTCTTATAATATATTACCATTTAGAAAGGTTATTTATGTTTTTGTTTGTACTCCATAAAACCTATGACATTAGTAGTGTACACTGTACAGGATATCATTTGAAGAAGCTGAGCATCTCGGAGGAAAGGAAGTGGAAAGCTTGGGACACCAGAGATTTGTTTTAACTGCAAGCCTGGGGGTGTTTCAAATGACTCGCTCTTATCTAGTGGCTGCAGGACCCCAGACAGGCACATGTAAGACAAAGATCAGATTTTAAAGAAATCCTCAGAGTAAAGATTACATTCAGTTGAACTGGTGAACGAGCAAATAGATCATGGTGTAGATACTTCCTCCTGACTGCTATAAACCTGACAAGGAAATACAAGTTTGGGGAATAAATGTCATTTTGGTTTCACTTTTTCCATTATAGAAATGACAGTAGGAAAGCTAATTTGAGAAAATTTAAACTTTCTCTTGAGCTTCATGAATATGTGTCCTCCCTCATTCTGAACTGAGTAAATTAAATAATAAAACACATAAATGCACACACTTCCTGATTCTGTGGATGTTCCTGCCAGCTGTGGCGACTTTATTGAGTAATACATTATCAACATGATAGTATGTTTGTGATGATGAATCACACTGTTACATTAATTAGAGCAATTGTGTCCTGATGATGTATTATCTCAATAACCCTGTAACAGCAGAAGAAATTATTTTAGAAGTTCTGATTTTACATGATTATTTTTAAGTGCATTGCATATGCCATTTAAGCAGGCTGTACTATAACAGCCTGACAAAAAACATGTTCATCTGATGCTTCCATTTTACAATAGAGAATAATTCAAGGGTCGGGGGAAAAGTAGAATTTGGTACTTGCTTAACTATACGAATAATTGTCCTGAAGGACAGTCTTCCCACCTATAAAAGAGAGGCAATTAAGTTGTCTCAGGGTGTTATTGTAATGATGCAGTGAGTTTAGGTGTTTGGGAGGCTTTGTACAAAAAGTTGAAAGACAACATAACTTAGTGCTTTGGGGTTAAAGCGTGGGGTTACCACGGGCTCTGGTACTCAGCTGCTCTACCTTAGGGGAGTTAAGTAATCCCCTGTGCTTCAGTTTCCTCATCTGTGCAAGGGACTACTTGGGACGTTTATGTGACTTAATTGAGAAAATACTTGTAAATGTTTTAGAATAATGCCCATTATAATGTAAATGTTCGTTACATAAATATTGTATTTTAAACTTGTGCCTGAATGTCTTGGTCTTTGTGATGGTTAATTTGTGATGTGTCAGCTTGATTGGGCCAAGGAGTGACCAGATATCTGTTCAAAGGTCATCCCAGGTGTTTCTGTGCAGGTGTTTTTGAATGAGTTTAACATTTAAATCAATAGAATAACTAAAGCAGATTACTCTTCCAACTGTGAGTGGGCCTCATTCTACCAGTTGTGAGGCCCAGAAGAACAAAATGCTAATGATCATCCAAGTACGAGGGAATGCCTCCTGCCTGCCTGTCTACCTGCCTGCCTTCCTGCTGGAACCTGCTTTTATTCTGCCTTTGGGTTCAGACGGAAACACCGGCTTTCCTGGGCTTGAGCCTGCCCACCTTTACTTCAGAAGTACACCGTCAGCTCTCCTGAGTCTTCACCTTGACAACTGAAGTTCTTGGGGAATGTTCAGCCTTCATAATCATCTACCTGTCTATCTATCTATCTATCTGTCTATCTATCTAATGTAATCTAATATCTATGTATCTAATGTAATGATATGGATAACCTATATATAGATTACAGAAATGATTAGAGATTATAATAATCTATATATAGATTACTACTAATCTCATAGGTTTTATGGAGTACAAATAAAAAATAAATAATCTTTCTAAACTGTAACATATAAAACTATAAGGGATTCTTTGAAATTATATAAGATATAGGATTGGTTTTGGCCTAGACAGAAAAGGGTTAAAAATTGAAACTAACGTTAATGAGTATGATACCTTTATAGGATCTTTGTAAATCTATAGATTATCTCTCTCTATAGATATATCTATATAGATATAGATAAGTATATCTATAGGTAAGTATATCTATGTCTATATAGATAATCATAATCATATATATATAATTGGTTGTTTCTCTGGAGAATGCTAGTAGAGTCACATATTTGTCTCCAACAACTACAATTATAAACAAAGACTTTCCTTCATATGAAATATTTATATGTATGTAAAAATGAAAAGTGAACACAAATTAAGCTAAATCCATATAATAACAAGGTGCATGTTAAAATTACATTATGCATATCTTACAGAGATTTTAGAATTTAAATAACTCTAAAATAAACCATATATCTTTTATAGGACCAAGTCATTTACTCTTTGTCATGGAATGTCAGAATAGATTTAAATTCACATAATCTTTCAAGTGTCTGTTTGAACTTTTAAATCATATCTTGAGGAAGCCAACAACATATAATTAATTATAAGGTAAATGTATCATTTCAGTCATCTTTAGTCCACAAATATTAAGTGAGAAATTCCAGAAATAAGCAGTTGATAAGTTTAAATTGTGAGCTGCTGGCATTTCAGATATGCCAAAGGAATCCATTAAATGTTCCTTTAAGTTAAGACACGAGTAGCCCTGGCTGGTGTAGCTCAGTGAATTGAGCGCAGGCTGTGAACCAAAGGGTTGTAGTTCGATTCCCAGTCAGGGCACATGCCTGGGTTGTGGGCCAGGTCCCCAGTGGGGACCATATGAGAAGGGACCACACATTGATTCTCTCCCCCTCTTTCCCCTTCCCTTCCCCTCTCTCTAAAAATAAAGGAATAAAATATTTTTAAAAAGGTAAATGAGTAAAATATAATAAGATATTTTATTAATTATTGTTGCTAATATACTGCTGTGCCTAATTTATAAATTTATCATGAGTATGTATACATGATAAACACATATATATATGTACACACATGTATGTACATATATACACACACAATTTCAGGGATCTTTTAGAGTCTGGGAATGTATCCCCTTTGGATAAGGGGACTTGTGTACAGAGCCATTGCTCCTAGATGAAATGGAGATACATGCTCCTGTGAGTTTTTGGTCACAACGTTTTTGTCAATCCATCATTGAATAATCTTGTTTACTGCATGTTAATGTTTAAAGTTATCCACCTTATTAGATAGATATTGTTGATTCATTAACAGTGAACTTAGTACCAACAACCCTGTATCTCTTGCCTGAACTAAGCTGCTCTGTAAAAATCTATCAGAGCCTTCTGGCTGCTTGAACACTGGCAGCACTTCAGCACTATGCTTGGTGGTCATTTTAAACAGCCAAATCAGTAACAGGAAGCATGACAAGGTGGAAAATATGGCACTAAGGAGATCACACAATGAAGACTTGTTTAAGTGTGCGAGCTGAAGCCAGAAGGCAGAGCATTGTCTTTTTTGACCTCAGCTGGTAACATGTACTCAGAGATTCACATTTTTCATTGCTCTATGCACGTCTGTGAAAGTGATTCAAGTATTGATGTGGGGGCTAAAAATAAATTTTAGCAAATGTGCAAATTTACAAATGCAGAATTCACACATGAAAAAGATCAATGCTACTTCTACATTTGAAGTATATTCAATGTTTCATTCTTTATCAGTAATTGGTATATTTAACTAGAATTAAGTTCATAAAAGATAAATTTTAGAAAAGACACTAGCATCATAGTCTACTCTTAGCTAAGAAAACTTGAAACCTGTAAGACAGTTTTTAGTGGACCGCATGCAGATGAATTCAATAAAAATAACACGGCAAGGAGTTGTTTGAAAAGTAATTTTGAACACGCAAAATGTAAATTAGATTTAAGATTTCAAAGAACTGTGATTCTAGAAATACGATTTTTAGAATCCTAAAATATGGGCAAATTTTCATGATTTAGATTTACTTATCATTATGGGTTCAAAGCAGTGTTATGTTCAAGCACATTCCTAGGAGAAACCTCAATGTGGTAGCTCTCATTCACTGCATTAAATATGTAAGGCATACGCCGAAATCTACAAGTCTCTTTCACATGCAGCTAACCTGGTCACTTTGATGTCAGTTATGAAAAACCTGGCAGCACCCCCTTTCCTCAGGATCAGGTTGAAACAAGCCCATTACTAACACATGTAGTTGAAGGGCAATACCCTTGAAGCTGTAGGCAGGGGTGGATGTTCGCATATTAAGGTTGACTGAATAGGAAAAAAAAAACCACTTACCCTATTAGCACCAAATAATTAATAGTAAAGGTAGAATATTATAAAGATAATAATTTCATAATTAGACACACCTGGCTTCAAAACCCATTGCCAGTACTGTGAAGGTGAGTGAATTCAACTCCGGTAATGAACTTCACTGAGCCTCATTTTCCTCCCAGTAGTTGGATATAGAATAGAATCATGATTACTGCTATTAGTTCTGGAGGAACATTACCTGTCTTAGAATCCCAGTTCTGCCACCTAGGAGCTGTTTGGGAAAATCATTGTCTTCTTAAACTGCACCTTTCTTGTCTGCTTAAAGGATGTGATGGTAGGATTCCTCTGTGTCAGTCTGGATTCAGTTGCAAATACAGAATCTGTTCTAACTAGGTTGAACAGAAATAATGCATGCTAAAGAGCTTTCAGAAACAGTGAAAAAGCCAACAGATTCTAGGCCTGTCTGAACAGAGTGTAATTTACCGCTGGCCAGAGTTCTCAAACTAACTAAAGCACCCTGTGGGGCTCCTGTGCAAGTAACCGACCGATTCACAGGGATAACAAGAGATAGTTTAAATTCTTGAGCCAAACACAGTGACGCACTTGACACTGTGAAAATTACTACTATTTAGTTGTTTTGATCTATTTAATAAATGGAACATAATATATGTGTTGAAGATTACACTATGAACACTACCTGAAGTGTAGAGTTTAAATTCCTATGGGTACTGTAAAAAATTTCACTAAGACACTAAAAGCATTTTGAACCAAGACATTTCAGAAACTTTTGTCATGGGGTATTGCCTAAGCGCATGGAGCCATTAGGAATGACAAATAAATGGGCTCCCCTCGGAGCCTCCCATACATGGTTCACAAAGCCACGGTGCAGAAGTGATCCGGGCCCCCCTTGGAACTGCAGTTCCCTCCCAATTTGGTAAACTGTCCGTACAGCTGTAGGCCCCAGAACCTATTCACTTTGGCTAAAATCCACCTGTTTTGACTCTTCCCATTTAGTTCTAAATTTATGTTTCACATAAATGCATATGACTGATGGACCTTAAATCTCATCAATATTAATTCATTGAAGTTATATACAATTAAAAATTCAATTCTTCATTCACACTAGTTCAATAGGCCTACTTCAAGTACTGAATAGCCCTAGGTGACCAGTGGCTACTGCATTGGACACTACAGGAATATGACATTTCCATCAGCACAGACTGTGCATTAGCTATGTCTGTTTTGTTTGGATTCTTTTTCTACTCACATTATATTTGTTCTGTTTTCTTCCTTTGTTCCTTATTTTTGGGTTAGTATATACCGGAATGTTAACTTCCTTGTAGCAAAGCTTTTATCTAAACTCCGACGACTGTCTTTTAAATTCCAATTGTTCAAGATCCTGTTTTTTCAGCTTTGTTGGTGACTTTTCATGATTTACTGTTATCGATTAAGTTTTCTCAACCTCTTCACTATTGGTGTTCTTGGCTGGATACTTTTTGTTGTAGAGGTTAGATCTTTACATTGGGTGATGTTTAGCAGCACCAGTGAGTTCTGCCCCATAAGATCCTAGCAGCACCCTACCCTAAGTTACGATAACCTGAAATGCTTACAGAAACAGCTAATGCCCTCAGGGGAAAAGAAAATCACTGGGAGAGGTGGCGCAAGCACCTTGAACATAAAATGAGATGACAGGGATTACTCATACACTAAAAATGCGTATTCCAGTTATCAAGCAATAGCTTCCCATTTCTCTTTCTCACAAATTAATATCTTTCTCCCTTTCCTTTCTTCTCCTGTCCTGTCCAACCTTCTTGTTGCCTCCCCTCTTCTTTCTGCCTCCTATATATTGTGGCCTTTACTTATTTTTGTTTTTAATAAGGCACATACTTTTACGCTTAATATCATTGGTGAAATTGTTGATTTGCTTAAATTGTTGAAACTGTGATGTTCATGTCACATACAGAAAGCTACCCCTTGGGTGTAGGGTTTCAGTTGACTGCTTTATATAGGTACCTCCCCACAAGTTTTACTGTTACATTTTCTCCTCTTCACAGAGAAATCACAGCCCAAAGTCTACAGTGACTGGTCAAAACTGGTCAAGAGTGGAGCCTAGCATCATGCTACCTTTCCGCACATACACACACACATACATATTTAGTAAGGCAATGCATGAAGTTAACAAATACATAAACTACAGATTATATGAGTATGTCTAAAGAATGTAGTCAGCATCTGTTGGCTTGGCTAAAAAGTTCATATACTTTTTTCCATAAAATAAAAGACACATTTTTTTCATTTTCAGCAATAACTTTATTGATTTGGATAATTTGAGTATGCCAGCTATCTCACATGTGTTATAACATTGGTTGCTCTCTATTAATGTCTCAATTTGTTTGTTATCAACTTCCACTGGTCTACCCAACCACAGAGCATCTCTCAGAGAGAAATAGCCAGCAAGAAACTGCAAACCACTTTTGACAAGTTCAGTCAGTCACAGCACCTTCCCCATACACTGCATCAATCTTTGTGTGTGGGTTTCAGTTGTGTTTTTACTTGTCTTGAAATTAAAAAAAAAAAACAAGGACCAAGGACCAAGGACCCTGGATGGACCCTGGAAAGCATTATGCTAAGTGAAATAAGCCAGGCAGTAAAGGACAAATACCATATGATCTCACCTTTAACAGGAACCTAAGCAACTAAACAAACAAGCAAGCAAAATATAGCCAAAGACATTGAAATAGAAAGGGGGATGATAGTATCCAGAGGGGA
>PVKM010001583.1:0-75318 GCA_004027735.1 Carollia perspicillata
CACCTTGTTTTATCTGGCCTGGCACCTTGTTTCTACCTGGCGGCAGTGCTGAGCTCCTTGCCCCTAGTAGTTACATTTATACAGTCCTAAAATTACATTTGGCCCTTTGAAGGCAAACACAAGGCTGATGTGACTCCTGGTGAAAATGAGTTTGACACCCCTGACCCAGTGAGTAACACAAAGCTGCAAGGTTAACCCCAGCTGAAGGCATGGTTGCTCCCAAAAGTCCTTTCTCTGTCTGTCCAATAGGAATAATTGTGTCTCAGCAGGCAATTAGGTTTCATACTTGGTGAGCACAGGGTCCCAAAATGGGCTAACAAATTTATTCACATTCCCAGTAGATCAAACACATTAGCACTGACAAAGGCCCCTCAAACCTCAGCACCCTTTGGCCCTGGTCCCGACTGCATATACTGTAACAGCCTCCTCTCAGTATAATTTCCAGTCACTGCTTTTTCAGAATTTGATAAACAAGAGGTAAATGCCTTTGAAGAGAAGAGGTCTGGACAAAAAGGTAGACTCTCTCAGATAATTTTCTTTGCAAAATTATGATATAATAAACCAGATCTGCTATCACCCAGGCCAAATCCCAGTCTCGTTAGATTGATGTATGTCCAGGGGCACATAGAAATACATAGTAGTCTGTATAAGGGTATTGAATTTGTCCCATATGTGAAACCCAAACACAGAATTCAGGAGGAAAAGAATGAAATCAAAGTGAGGGCTCTACACAGTTGGCATCTAGTCAACATAGCTCGGCAAGCCAATGTTCCTGTTAGCGTGGCATTTGACTCCCGCCCAGGACCCAGCTGAGAGGATGTCCCTGGTCACTTGGGCTGCACAGCCACAGCCATTCAGCACAGTGACATTTGGACAAAGGGGAGGGGCAGTGCTGGGTGGATCTCCAGTCCAGGCCATAAAGCGAAGAGAGAGAATGAGGTATTGGTTTGGTATTTTTCACAGACCTGAGTGAAGCTGTAGTTACACTCTCTAAGGGAGGAGGGTTCAATCTCTGAAATCCTGGTGAGCTTTGGAGGTAGATTCTTTTCTGTCTAGTTTAATACCAGTCTCACACTAAGATAGTTGCTATTCTGAACATAGAGGACTTCACAGAATCTGCAGGGCCAAGATGTCCGAGCAGACTCCCTTCACAAATGACCTCTTACAGCAAAGGCAGAGGTGTCACGAGCCTGACCACAATGCAGGGACTGGGGGACCAGGTGAACATGGCTTTTCTGCATATTATACAACTTGAAGCTGAGCCAAAAGAGAAACCTGAGACCCCGGGGTTGCGGAGACCTGCAGCTCACCAAGCCAGGCTTTCTGTCTAAGGAGGCAGGAGACTTCCTGAAATCTTCATCCCATTCCAAAACTTCTTTACAGATCTGAAAACATTTTCCCCAGAGCTGCCCTCTGCCCTTCCATAGCACCCTGCACTCATGTCTGCCACACTGTGCCCTAAACCGTGCCCTCAATGCTTCTGTGGCACTCTTCCCCTCCACCACACTTCAGGGGAGGCGAGGGCACCTTCCTCCTCAGACCTAACAGCACGGCTAGCACCCCATGGGTCTCAGACTGTTCTTGGAAACATGCAATGGCTGGATGACTAAATGGGTGGGTGGGTGGGTGGGTGCTTTACTAATTCTAGTCTCCACTCCTGGGAGCAAAAATATTAACAGAAATCCTGTTTCCAGAATACTTTTGTACACATAGGAAGCAGGTATCTATAAACCTGGCTGTTCCCATGATAACCCTGGGTTTTTCGCACATCCAAGAGGTTCTGATCATGCAGAAAGGACCCCAAACTTCAGATGTTGATGTAAAGGGAACCCGCTGAGGTCTAATCGCATTTGTGCACACAGCCCTTAGGCCGCTCTCGAGCCTCCCCAAGCTCCTGCAGGTTTTGCTGCTGCTGGGAGGAGTTTAGGCAGAGCTATCCTAAAGACAATGGCAATTTCTTCTTTCTCCCTAATTGTACTGTCTAACACTGATTTACTCTTGCAGAGGCCAGGCAACACTCCAAGTTCACCCACTCCTGTATCTGCAAAGTGTCGGTGGCAGAGCAGGAGTAAAGATGAGAGAGAAAATAAAGGAGGGAAATGACAACAACAATGATGATGTTAAGCAGAACAGCTCCCTTCTGTCCCTCTGGATGAGAAATCATCCAAGATCCTTGTCTCCTTTGCAGTTGTTGCAAATGGGGAAATGTGTTCACACCCCAGGCAAGAACTTCATAAGCCATAGTACAGCAAACACAGGATTTTAGTTGTTGGTCTGACAGATGTGCAGGCTACATTACCTTGACTTCCATTACCCAGTTGAGAGGTGTCAAAACTGTATGGCCTCGAAACGTGTCTGCTCTGGGGGCTTCAAAGCCTGCCTTTCCATCTCAACTGAAGGAACTCTGCTTTGCTATAGAGAAGAGGAACTCCTTTACCTCTGGATGTGCAGCCATTGGCTGGATCAATTTCTTTCCCGTCAACTTTAAATGCCCAGCGGCCTGGAACATTGACGTTTGTGGTCTCCTGGATATTCACAATATCCGGGGTTCTTGACCCTGGGAGGCTGAAGAAATTGGTGAGGTTTCCACCATTAAATCCTGCCTGGAGCACAAAAGGAAGACAGGACTTTTGAGCACGAACACTACCCCTGTTGGTTAACTTGCCCAAATACCTTATTTGCAGAATCTAGCACCCCTGAAATCAAGGGACCCTGCAGTCTCTGGGCCGCCCTTTCAGGTGAGAAAGGCCTGCCTGGTTCCTGCTACACCCTGATCAAGGTGTCCCAGATGGTCAGGACTAGCCTCTCAGTCTACCTGGTTAAAGGCTGTGGATGGCAGGGGAAGCATATAAGCAGAGGCCTGGCTTCAGAACATGCGGTGGAAGGGTAAAACGGGGAACCACCTACCTGTGCCATCACTCCCCCAAGGCCTGTCAGGGGATCGCCGCCGCTGGCCGTCCCAGTGGTCCAGTTGATTTCATAATAATTGAAGAGTGTGAATGTATAGGAGCCATCAGACACCAGGACGGCCTGGAAGGTGTTCACCTGCAGGATGGGAAGGGCTGGGCTCAGACCCACTCTCCCCAGGAGCTGCTCTCAGCGCTGCAGCTCGCTGCACTCAGCACCCGCCCTGCCCCCAGCAGCCAGAGCTGCTGCTCCGCCAGCCCTCACATTCGGCCTCCTCTTGGGATTTGTTCTCGCCTCCAGTAGGAAAAGCAAGATGTGTGCCGTAGAGCACCTAAAAGAAAAATGGCCTGAGGGTAACCCAGAGGCTGACTCAGCAGCGCTGCTCCTACTCTTCTGGCTTGAACCAGACAAAATTCAGAGGTTGGATCAGCTTGTGGTGTACGCAAGCACCTATAGATGGCGGCATTGGAATAAACTGTAGGAAATCGTCAGGGCAGGGAAAGAGCTGCAAACACCTGCTCCCAGCAGATCCAGTGGCGAGTGGGGGGCGCACAGAGGACTGAAGTGGTGGTTTGGACTGTGTCTCTCACCTCCCAGAAAACACTGGTGATCTGGGTGAGGTGTCTCCCCTTTTCAAAATGGCACTTGGAAAGTGATTTCATAGAGCATTTTAGGGGGGGTGAAAATTGCTCCTTAATTGCATCACTTTATATCTGCAAGATTCTCAACACACATCTGTACCTCACACCAACGCAAAGGTGGGCAATTTGGGGGGTGGGCAGTGCATCTTACAGTCTGAAAAAGGGAAAGCTCAGGGAAATGAATTGCTGCATCTCACAATGACCCAGGAACCGTAACGGGAGTGGAGCCAGAGCTGCAGTCCATTTCCTATCACACTGCCCTTACGTACTGTCTCAGTGTTAAACTGTTTAGGACAGAGATGTTGTAAAACTTCAAACAAGCCTTGCAAACAGTCCTGGAAACGAGCTGCAGCAAACACTGTCCTTTACTCTCTATCTCCCTTTGCTCATCCCTACCCCGCCCCACCCCCCCACACACATGTTTCCAGGAAATTAAAATAAAAATAGAGTTAAAAGGAGAGGCTGCTTTGACCTTTTCCACTCAAACTTTGCATTTCCTCAGCTACTGGATACTATCCTGGTTAACATTCTGTCAGATTCAGAGAAAGACCCAAATCCTTATCCTGTGTAATCAAACTTGGGTAGAGGATCTTGGAAACCCCAAATCGCCCATCCTAGAGCTCCCAGGGAGGGAGACAAGGTACAAGGAGAGAAAAGCCCTTTGTAAACGAGGACATCTTCCTCAAGCTCTGTGGTTGCCACAGCTGATGGTGTTTGTGATAGTCACCCAGGTATATGCCTCCATGCTTTGGCTCTGCTCTACCGAAAAGGACAGTGGGACAAAGAGCGGAGCGAGCTGGGGATTTTTGTAAGGTTACTGCAGGGTCGGGTTTGAGAGAGGCACAAAGTCAGGTCACACAAGGACTAAAGCTAAACCCCCCCTTAGGCCAGGATTCTCCTTCAGAAGGTGAATTCCTTCTCCGGAAATAAAGTTGGAAATATCTTTGGTTCAAGCAGGTCTTGAGAGCAACCCATTTCTGACCCCAGAAGTTACCTCAAAACCAACCAGCCATCCCAATGGCACTCAGAAGCTCTCTGGCCCTCCCGCACACATACACATCTCTTCACCACTAGTTTTGAGACTCATCCAAGATCTCTTTTTGTGAAACTGTTTTCAAATTCTTAAAAACCCTCTTATACTCTAGAGGACTTCTAATACACTTGGAGGAAAAACTTCAGGATTCAGAGTTAGGAGACCAGTTTGAACCCTGCTCTGCCTTCTCTGAGGTTCAAATCTCTTTTCTCACCACTTGGGCAGGGTCCCAGAAGGAACCTCTCTGGGCCTGTTCCTTCACCTTGAATGCAGAGTGGCTATTTCGGAACATTCTTGTGAGGGCATATATGATGTGCAAACATAGCCTATCATAGAGCTGGGCTCATAGTGAGCCTTCATTAAATATTAGTTTTCCTTCCTTAAAGTACGTTTTCTTCTCCTTCCCCTTCCCCTTCTATTGGGTATCCATGAGACCCTCTGTCTCTTAAAGACCTCTCATGCCCAGTGTTTAGTTGGCCTGATGATACATGGATTCCTATAGAGAAGAGGGAACCTGGGATAATGAGAAGATGGAAGAGGGGGTCAATTTCAAGACAGGATGGATAGACACTTCTGCAATTGTGAGGACTGTATTATGTTTTTTTCCAAGGAACTCAGAACATTCAGATTTTATCCCATTCATCCTTGTTGAAACAGTTCTCACCTAGTCCAGAAATTTACTTCAAATTACAAACCAGAAAGTATCTAATTTATCTTGCCATTTTTATTGCCAGTGGAAGTTTTTTGAAAAATTGATGGTCAGCGTTTGATGGGCATTTCTTCTCTTTTTTCCTCCACAAACACTAAAATGTATCAATTGCTGGCATCTGACATTCTAACGCTGTATGTATGAGGCTTACAGGACAAAAAACATCAATCGAGGAATCATTAGCAAGCAATAGCATGACAGAGGAAAACAGGCTCTTCTTTAGAGGTTATTTCTAGCCAGACCGTCCCCTGTTTAAACTGTGTCTCTGTTTTCCAGAACCCCCCAGCGATCAGGTGCATCTTGATGCTCTGGTCAGGAGGTGCTGAAACACAGGTGCTCCCTGTGTGGCAGCTGTGGGATGCCAGCCCAGCACTTTCCACCTCGGTCTCTAGTTCCAGTTTCTGTTCCACCCCCAAGCAGCCAACCCATTGCCAAGGAAATTGGGAAACAGATGGGATTGGAAATAATCCTAGGAAAGCAGAGGGCAGGTTTTTTAGTGTCTTTGCTTATTGGAAATTATACAGATGAAGAGGCATCTGCTCCTTCAAAAATCTCCACTGCCAAAGTCACCCAAACAAGCTTCAGGCTTTTGTGAAAAGTATGTTCTGTTCCTGTATGTGGAAAGTTGATTATCTCTGCTGTAATGCCAGTGATAATCTTTCTTATTTGACTTTTATTTGACTGCTCATTTGGGATTTTAGAGCAGATGTTAAAACTTTATTCAGGAAACGCTTTAACTGCCCACTCCAATTAGCATCAAATAGAAATGCCAGCCCCGGTCACAATAAAAAAGGTCATAACATAATAAATTGAGTCAGGTCATTTGCTCCCAAAGCCAGTACCCTATTTTTCTTGTCCTACCAGGTTTTGTGAAAAAAGACAAATAAGGGAAATAAGCTGATGAGAGAGGCGTCTGTGCCTCTGGTAAAATAAAAGGACCTTTGGGTCCTTGATGGGTACCTACCCACGTCCTGAATCAGGCCTTAGCACCTGGACCACTTTCCTGCAAAACAGAAGTGCTACCTACTGAAAGAAAATTGTGGCTGGGTTCTGTCTGCACATTTGTAATGATCAGTGATATGGGGTTAGAGATCTTCTGAAATATTATGGCTGACTGGACTGCTTATCTTATCATACTTTGTTTCCTGGAAAATGAGTGGCAAGACTCATTAGTTGAACTTAAGGAAATGGATCATCCTTAGCTCTCACAATTAGACTCCTTCCCAGTAATGAAGACAGACAATAATTAGATGTTAGAATATAAAATGGAAACAGAAAATGTGAATTATTACAGGTGTGGTGCTGCTCCCTCCATAAAATGTGACTTCCTCCCACGTCACAATGAAAACCCAGGTGGCAGAGAAGGTTGCCATGTCTTTGAAGTACTTCCTGATGTCCTTGGTGGCTCTTTTCAAGATGACAGGGTCCATGGTCTCTCTGTAATAGATCTCGCCTCGAATTCCATTGTGCACATCTGCCCAAAATGGAGCAATGAAGGCCCGCCCATCCGTCAAGGGGAAGGACTCTGGTGTGAACTGGCTCACTAGCACGTTGAAGGATACAACTCCATTGTTATTGACCTACAAAAACAGGAGAGGTTTGGCACAGTGGATCTGAAGCCATGACAACTTCGGAGTCCTACCCCAAGACAGACATTTGCCTAATCCTATGAATAAAAACAACTTCCACTGAATCAGAACTCCCAAACATTGCTCAACCAGGAGGTTTGTTTATCTCCAAACTCATTGGTTTTCTTTACTTTCAATTTCCAGGCAACTGCACTTTTTATTAATAATCAGTCTTATTTTCATGTTTGTTATCCTAACTTTATTTATATTTATCTAATTCTACTTAGTTGTGTGTGTCTGAGTGTGTGTGTGTGTGTGTGTGTGAGTGTGTGGCTGTGTGGCTTTATGTGTGAGAGTGTGTGTGTGTGAGTTTGTGAGTTTTTGTATGAGTATGAGTGAGTGTGTGGCTGTGTGTTTGTGTGAGTGTGTGCATCTGATTGGGCAATGTGGTCGATAAAGATGATCCGGAGTCAGAGACGCAAAATAGGCAGGAAGAATGAAACATGGAAGCTAAAAGCTAAATTAAAAAATTGAGGAGCTATACATTAGACCAGATTTCTATTATATGACAAGTGGGGAGTGTCAGAGAAAGACAAATCGGATACTTCCATCAAACTGAGATCTCGGGATGAAACATCCTGCCCTGGATGAGACATTTAAAGGACTTCTACAGATGTCACAACCGCTCTACTGTACCTCGTGGTGATTTTTTCATGATTTGCAAATGGCTTAGCAAACTTGTTAAATTACAAAACCTTACTGTCACAGAAGCCAGTATGTGCATGCTGGGAACACAGGGCCTGCAGACAACCTGCCTCTGCCTGAGTCTGAGGCCGTGTGTGTCAGTGGATGGAGCTGACTTCAGCCTGTGGCTTCAACAGCAGAAATGCTCATGGAAATGCTTATAATTTGTTGACACAGAAAACCTGTAGATCATTTTCTGTATATTCTAACTTTAATGTCATATTGATTATTAATATTATGGGCATTGACAAGGACATGGAACCAGAAGCAAATTCTCAGTGCCCGGGGCCAAGGGTCTATCAGTCTGTTTTGGAAGCAAGGGTGTGGAGTTTGGAAAGGAAGCTGGAGACCCACCTACAAGGATGTTAAGAGTCTATTGTCTGCAAGTAATAGTGAACAACAGAGGCTTGAAAAAGACTGCACTACTCATTCAAAGTGCTGGAAACTCTTAGGACCAATTCACCCTCAAATAAATCCACTCCAAATTAAAGGGTGGATTCCTTTTGCAAAAACAGGAATTTCTCAGACTCCATGTCACACAGTACATGGAAGAGAAAAGAACTTAACTAAATGCATTTAGTTCTGGCTGTCTATAAGACTAAGGCTTCCAGAATGGAAATCCTTCACGCCTCTCTCATCTCCAAAATCGGGTCAACACTTTCTGAAATTTACAGTCAGCTATTACAGACTAAGAAAGCTCTCCTGTGAATAGAGCATAAAAGGCATCTCAAGATGCCAGATAAATGTGTTTGCTAAGGAATCCTGGGTGCAATTAAAACACAGAGACCAGCAGAGGAAGCTGGTGATGGCTGTTGTGTTTTAATTATATGCTGTAATTAAGATCCGTCATTCTCCAACTTTGGTGGACTTCAGAATCCCTTGGAGGGCTTAATAAAACAAAAATTCCTGCAGTTTCTGATTTAGCAGGTCCAGGGTGGGGTCTGAGAAGTGACATTTCTAATAAGAGCCCTAGTGACTCTGATGTTGCAGATTCAAGGGCCACGATACACAACAGAACAAGAAACTATTTTCTAATGGGACTCAGTCCTGAGCTGTAAATCAAATGCTGGTATCTCAGATTTAGGGAGGGCCAGAGGTATAGGTGCTTGGAGCTTCATTTCTTCCTCCAGGGCAGGAACCAGACTATAATAGGACATGATATAATCTACATATGCCACACCCAATCCTGTAAGGCCAAAGATAAAAACAGGTTCAATTACTGTTAACCTTCTCAAAATGCAATGGTCTAAACTAGCAGCAAACCCAATGAACCAAAAAAATAACATGAGAACACAGGTTCCCTCCTGGGAGAGTTCCGACAGCAAACCGTACAATTTCTTCATGCACGTTTGACAATGGGACCCTACAGCATCTCAGACGTGGTGAGGGTGGCCAAATCGGCCAAGGACTTCAACGTGATAGTTGATTAGCCAAGTACTATGCTCAGACTCTGCTTCAAATTAGTCAGAAGCCTAAGAACAACAGATACTTAAACTCTTCACACCCCCAGGGTGGGGAAGAAAAATGGTACTGCTCCTGTTGTGGTTCATTGTATCTTTTTATCTTATCAAGTGGCAGAAATAACGTTCCTGATGCTGGGCCTCTGCTTCCCACCTGTGTTTAATCACCGACAAAAGAAATTGATTGTCCTGTATACTGTGAACATTAGCCATTAAATATGCCTTTGACTACCTTAATCACAAGATCTATCAGTTCATGATACCTCAGAGCCTGCCGTTTGGGCTGCCAATAAATCTTCCTCTACTCCTGGAGCCCTGGAATAAAGTATTTTCACTGTTCTCCTTAGCAACAAAGGGAAAGCCACATGGGCTGCTCCTCTACTTACATAGACAGTGCGGTAAGGGACGCCGAAGAAGAAAATGGGGATGGCCAGCTTGATCTCGGATGAGCTTCCATCGTCTACTTTAGGGGTTTTGGTGTCATTCTGCCAAAATGGATACATGAGCTCCCTGGGCTGAACTGTCAAGAGAGACAGTGGTTAGATAGGTGGCAGAACCCTCTTCCACAGGGCAAGCCACTTCCCTCCCACCCACTGAAGCCTGTCTCTTTTGGTAAGCCTTACAAACTAAAAGCAAGTCAGACTCCCCTTTTGTTTATCCTAAGCCCAAACTGTACACTGTGCATTTTCTTCTGCCCCTGGAAAGGGGGAATGGGAATGGTGCTGCTTCTCCTAAGGAGAAGTCAGTTCACACCTCATTTCTGTTCTTCCAAGTACTTTGGAGAGAGCAATGGTTAAGGCTGGTGGGGTGCTGTGAAATCACCTGTGCCTGAGCTCTCAAGCCCTGAGAGGGGCCTCTGGGTCTGGCAGGGCTCAGCGCACTTGATCCCAATTTGAAGACAAGGTGCAGACAAGGTGGCTTGTGGTTATGAAGCTCCTTTCCATCACAGAAAAAAATGTACTATTCAGATCTTTTCCCAAAAGGTGCCTCCTCACTCCCCCTACATAATTGAAGATACCAGATCCCAGAAGGAAACAAACAACATCTGGACCTGGGACAAAGTGGGAGGAGAGGGTTTGTAGTACCTGCCCTATGAATGACCTTGACTGAGTCCCAGCCTTGTGAGAAGAAGGAAGGCTCTTTGCCCAGCTCCTGTTCACCAACGACAGCGTGGGACCCTGGGCCAGGGAGGTCAGGCCCCAGAGATTTTTCTGGAGAGGAGGCTCAGGGTGCTCTCCTGCCCCCTGGTCAGCGCCACTCACATCACCTGACTGTGTCACCACCTTTCTGGAAACCTGGCTTGTTTCTCTTCCAAACTCCTGCAGGGGTGGCCCAGTTTAGCGATATAAATTAGGCAGTTTCCCAAGGGTCTACCTTGCTGATGACTGGGTTCAATGGTCTCCGCGAAATAATCTACATTTGGATGTAACTTTTCTCTTTCTCTGTCCTCTCTTCTCTTGAATGAAAATAGAACATCTTCTTTTCTTCTTCTTTTAATTATTACTTTTCAGGGGCAGCAGCAAATTCATTTGGGGCTTTTGGCCTCAGTTCCTGAGGTGCCTGTTGCTGCAACCCAGATGCTAACGCCCCATTCCGAGGTGAGAGGCCCTCCCTGGGAAAGCTCCCACTCTGAGCAATGGAGGTGACAGGCTGGCCAGCCCTGGCCCAGGACGGAAGAAGCCTTTCATGAGGGCATGGCTCATGCATTTGAGAATGTGGAGAGACCAGAAGCACCAGGCCAAGCACGAGCTCTCTCTTTCTGGAGCAAGGAACAGGAGGCAGTCTGCCTGGCTGGAGAGCTAACCTGTTTCCAAGGGCTAATGTCAAAGGAAAGCAGGGAAAACCAGCCTGGTCATTAGGTACAAGCATTGCTCCCCAAGCCCAAGAAGTCTCTGGGAAGCCAACCATATTCCGACCTCTAGGAGGTGCTGCAGCTAATTTAATCACAGGAGCACTGGGCAGACAGCTTCCTTTAGTGTCACGATTGTAGACAAAAAGAGGCTCTTGAACATTTGTATTTACACAGAAGTTACAAATTCAAAATTCCTAGAAGGTAGGCATTTTTAAAAAATCTCTTTATAATTACTTTTTGTAGCATTATACTTATTAAACTTAAATGGTGATAAACTTTCTCAAATTAATAATAATAAATCAAATCATGCCACAAGGAACTATTTACAAGTGATGCCCATATGTAAATAAGGGCTCCTATTCACACTGAATCACAGCCATTGTAATGACAAGGTTGACTGGCATCTTGGGCCTGGGGGCCCCTCTGCCTGGAGGAGGCAGCAGGTCCTGGTCAGGAAGATGGCCCCTAGCTGCTCTCTCTGCACCATTGGAGAGGTAAACTTCATGAGTGAGCCTAGCCAGTGCATGCTTTAAACAGAAAAGAATGGACAGTTAAAATTTTCTCAAATTTAAGAAGAATACAAATAATAAAGATATCTAATATTATAAATACTTAAGAAATACTTGTTGTATAAAAAATAGGTAGTTCATAAAAAAAAGAGTAGGATTAGACTACAGTAATTTTCACCTTGGAAACTATTAGTATTATTAAAAAAATATTAACAGCATGGCCTATTTAATACCATCAGAGTTAATAAAGCTACCACTCATGCTAGCGTTAAAGTAGGGATTTCATAATAAACCTAACTGTGCTCCCTGGACTTTGGGGTTTTATTGTCACCAAATAAAATGTATTTTCTTAGAGCAGGGGTAGGACATGAGAGTCAGTGGGACTCTTTCATTATTGTGGAGTTTCACTCTATAGTTTACATGCTACAACTATTTAAATGTCCCCAGTCCTAGAAAAATGTTAGGGCTACCCATGCCTTATGGATCTGTTTTCATACTTGCAATCATGTGCCAGGTGATCAAAACAAAGTAAGATGCTTTAGAACTTTAGTCATAGAAGTTTCAAATTCATGGAGATTTTCCCACCTTTCTTTTCTAATATCCAAAAACAATAGAAAGAAATATATGTGGCTTCTCACCTATCCTGGGCAAGGCTACGCAGATAAAAAGAAGGCATCACTGATTGGAACTTTTTTTTAAAATCTCACTTACATTTTCAGATTTTTGACCATTGTAAAAGGCCTCTAACACATATATCACCAATATCAACGTCAATGGAATTTCCTGATTTGGGCGAAAACAAGTGTATTCTTTAAACTCTGTGCCACAGGTTAAAAAGCCTCAATGGGCATCAGCCATCAGGAACGGGCTGCACACACGCCTACCCTGTATACTTTCAGGGAAACAATTTCAGGGGTCTTTTCAGGGGGAAAGACCCAGTCCATTAACATGGGGCAAGTTGGTACGTACAAACTGTGTTCACAGTTAAATAAGAAAAAAGTAGGCATGTAAATAAACATTATTCAAAGTTAATGTATTTTGCCATTGACAACAAAATTTAATTTACATTTTTTGTGTGTATCTGTAGGCACATACACACCTGCCCTGACAATTATGGCTCCAACAAAAGTGTCTCTTTATAAATTCAAGAGCACGCTAATCAAGAGTTTTACAAAATCGTGTCGTACTCACCTTGCTGCTGTACAAGTGCGAAGATGAAAGAGACCCAAATTCTAAGTAACGATGAATAATTCATCCTGGAATTTTAAAAAGAAAAAGAAAAAAAAATTCCCCAGCTTGCCAGAATAAGTAGAATACCAGGTGTGTTTAGTTGCAAATCCCATGACACACAACAACCATCACAGAACAAACTCACATCAAACATCGACAGAGTTCTGAGTCAGGTTGAAATTCTCTGAATGCTAACAGGTCCTCCCAAGTTCAACATGTCATGAACAAATTAGACTGGTCCATGAGAAGCCCGTTTGGAAGTGTAATGAGAGTATTCAAATGATCAGTAAGTTATACAGACTCAATGAGCACAGCAATGAGCCAAAAAAAGCCATCTGCTCTGCAGCTGCTCAAGTACTGAAAACCAGGACCCGGCTCTAAAGATTCAGGTCTCAGTTGTGTCTCCAGGACAGACCTTCATCCTCTGCGAGACCCAGCTCTTCTGATTTTCACAGCAGCTTTCAAAGAGGCTCAAATAAAAATCAGTTGAAACACAATAGATTTTTATGGGTAGAAAAATTTAGTTTGCCATCATCACCTTCTCTATAGTATGGAGCAAATCCACCATCTTGAAGTACTACCAGATTCACGGTAGCATGAAACTGTCCACTGACTTTCCCTAGTGAAATGAATGATACATTGGTAATTTAAAAAAAAATGCCAGGGTCGGTCCTTGAAATTACAATAAAAATAGAACCCAAGTACACACGCAAGTAATTAGTCCCAGAAAATTAATTAAGGAACATCACAAAAGTGAACTTGTTTTCGTTTTAATCACAACCAGTGGAACCGGCTGCTTCACTCTCCGTTAGAAGAATTGCCAGTCTGTGCCGCTCCATAAAGCTGAGACGCAAACACCCGTGCAAGCTCCCAATTACATATACTCCTGCGGAAGAACCAAGCGCACGGGTAGACCGTGAAGTTTGCTCCTGACAGTGTTCTTAAATACAAAACCATCCTCTTAGTATTCGAAGCTATCACAGTTCTTCAACCAAAATTTCATGGAAATATCAGTGAGTACCCTGTGAGAGTTTTATTGTAAACCTTCAGTTGTCAAGCACACACATTGAAACCTCAAGCACGCAATAAATATAAGTTTTGCTGACAATGGTGCTAAGACTTTCACAGAGATCACACAGCTTTTAGCGGAGGGAGGGAGACACCTTATGCATGGAAGATTTGAGCCCTTAGGGAAACGGTTCAGAGAGCATAAGGAGAATTCATTTAAATATCTGTATTTATGAAAAATGTCACTAACCTGTTCTGTAGAGACTGGAGGAATTGAGTCAGAAATATTAAGCCAAATCTTGGTAAACGAGGAAAAAATTAGGCAAAACAAGAATTCATGTCAGTTCTCCCCCTCTTGCTGCCAATTATTTCTGATTCCTGAAATGATGTCTGAATCCCCTACTCTTAAAACCAAAAATTCAGTTAGTCCTGAGCTAGAGTCAGATAAGTGTTGAGTTGCAATCAAGTTTTTTTCTATTGATTAAGAAAAAGTAAATCTAAAGATCAGTTTCAGGATTGTGTAGAGAGGTTCTTTTCCTGAAAAACTAGACCTTCTCCCCACCCCCCTTAAAAAAAGTAGATTCAGATGGAAATGTCAGGTACTTGGAGCTGAAACCTTGAGCCTTTCTGATCGGAATCACTTTGCACTGAAAAACACAAAAGAAAACCCCCCTTCCACCTTTGTACCCAAAAAAAGGCAACGGTATAATGTTACAGAATTAGCATCCACCAGCATGGGATTAAAACTCCAAACAAAGCGGCTGCCTCCAACATTTAAATAAAGTTGGTTTTCTACTAAAGTCTTTTTTTAGTTTCTATGTTTTTGAACTGTTGCCACAGATAGGCTCTACTCTGTTTTTTCACAGGTGTGCACGAAGTATTTAAAGAAACTCGCTCAAACTTGTCCAGGTTTTATTTCTTCCCGTTCCTCCCTGATCCTCCGCTGTGCAGTGTGAGACCGCCCAGGGCAGTTTCTAGCAGAAATGAGGGGTTAGACAGTGCAGAATGTGATCTTTCACAAGGAAAGACCAGCCCGCACTCTGGAAGCCTCCGTGGGTGCCCAGTGAGGGTCCTTAGAGGGATAGACTCCTTGTGATGAAATTTTGCAGTAAGTAAATAATTTAAAAGGTATTCTGAAGAATGAGAAAAATAGAGTGAATTTTTTTTAAAAAGAAACCATTTCAATGTAGTAGAAAAAAACTCTATGTAAGTCAGTGGGAAATTCAAATCTACTCCAAATTTGTCTGTGAACAGGCATTTAAATGTCGACAGTACAAAATAACATAATTCCAGCTTTGAACAAGTTGTCCTAAAATGGACAAGAGTATTTGGGGAACTGGTGTTTTAGCATAAATCATTCAATATTTTTCTAAAGACCCATGATGATTCACTAGATCTTGCCCACTAGTGTTATGAATCCTCCACATATATTTACTGACAAATATCAAATG
Source organism: Carollia perspicillata (assembly GCA_004027735.1). NCBI lineage: Eukaryota > Metazoa > Chordata > Mammalia > Chiroptera > Phyllostomidae > Carollia > Carollia perspicillata. The sequence continues at coordinate 15,113 of PVKM010001583.1, forward strand.
GTTATTTTCCTCCAAAAGCACATATTTATGTAACAGAATATCTAATTTTTGAATATCTAATTTTTGAGTGCCAAAATAAAATTAAACTCGGTCTCACCTAAAAAGCATTCTTCTTGCCCAGGCTTTGTTAAGGTGCGAGTCCCGTAGTCAACCTAACTGTCTTGAAACAAACTACTTGGTTCTGTTTATAAAACTGCCAGTGGCACAATAATTGCTTTGGTCTTCTTTCTTCATGATCTCCAGGGTATTTGCATCTTAGCCTTCTGAGCCATACTAAACACTCTATCTTCCTTGAGGCAGGACTCCTACTGAGATAAATGCCATCTGGCCCTAACCGGACACACAGGACGGTGGCATAAATGGGTCAGAGTCCCCTTGAGAACACAGGTGTGAGCGTGCCAGGCACGCGGGGCAGACTGGTCTGGTCAGGCTGGGAAGACAGCCAGTCAGTGAGCATGTATTTTAGGTGCGCACTCAGTGGTCACAGATGGAGAAATGACAAAGATCGTTGTATTTACCATTTTTTATATTTTATTTTTAAATTATGTTTACCATTTCTTTTCAGTTATATTTGACATACAGTATTATATGAGTTTCAGGTGCACCACATGGTGATTATATATGTCTTACAGGTGATATCCTGATAAGTCTAGTACCCATCTGGCAACACATAGTATTATAATGATATTGTTGACTCTGTCCCTTGTGCTATACATTACATGCCTGTGACTATTTTTGTAACTGGCAATTTGTGCTTCTTCATCCGTTTCATCCATCCCTGAACCCCTCTCCCAACTGGTGACCAACAGCTTGTTCTCTGTATCTATGAGTTCGGACAAAAATCTCTTTTTATGACATGTTGGCAGGAGGGCTCATTTTGCTGAAGATGTAAAGTGAGCCAAGATTTCTGACAAGATTTAGGTGAAATGCAGGGTGAGGGTGGCTGAAGGCAGTCACCTGTAAAGCTCATGCTTTGTAAAGGTGGCCTTGATTGAGGTTGTTCTTGAGGCAGGAGGAAGGCTACCTGCAACAAAACAAACATAAAACATATAATTTCCTAAAAACAACAAGAGTGAGTCTTCCATGCTGATCGGTTTTGCTTTGTTTTCACGTTTCCACACCTTTTCTGTGAAAGAGAGATTTTGATCTCAGTCGAAGTGAGAAGTGTGGTTGGCCCACAGCCTTCAGCTGTGAGTCCCTCCGGCTCAGCCTCAGCCCTAGAACCAAGGGCACGCCCCAGGGGATGGCCTTCCGCCAACGAACAGACTCGGCAGTGAGACGATGACCTGATGCTTTCCACCCAAAGCAGGAATTCCCTAGTGACCAGCTAGCGTTCTGGAGAGGTTTGCTGAACTGACAAAAACTATGCCAAGTACTCAAATGAGGCAGCTCTGCTATGCAAAATCAGGGCCTAATTGAGAAAACCTTGTCTACACATAGACATAAAATTTTATATATATAGGATTTATCATATACACACATGTACATACATACATACATATATGTGTGTAAGATGGCATCATCTGGGTAGATGTCCTCAAAGATTTTGACTCTATAAATTTATCAAGATTTTTGAGCCCTCAGATATGTCGGACTCTACCTCACTAAGAGCTAAAATTTATCCCAGAACAGGAAGACGAGAGAGGACTTTTCTCTAAGGCAACAGTACCACCCCCTTCAGGAGCTGCTCTCGTCTCCTCTCCTAACTGCTAGGCTTACAATCAGGGATAAGGCACAGCATCACCCAGGCCCAGGACCTGCTAGGCCTAAGGAGGGAGGAAAGGGGCTAGACCCCAAACACTGTAAGACCCAGCAGGCACATACTGGCACAGCGTCGGGGAGGGGAGCACCCATGGGACTGGATTGTTGTGAGGGTGTATAATCGTGGAGACGGCACAATGCAAAGTCAGGACATGTTTATTGACTTGGGGCACATACTAGGGATATGGCCTTGTACACCGGCAGGGACTGCAGGGGACGGTGCAAGCTCACTTTTATGGCAGCTCCTAGACACCTGGAAAAGACTAATTGCCAACACTGAGTGAGGCTGGAATGCCTGGATCACTGTGACAGGTGGCAGAAGGGATTAAAAGGCTCAGGGATGTGAACATGCTGAATCAGATATATTATGGGAGTCCGGAAGAACCACCTGATGATCATGTCTATGGGAAAGCTCATTATCCACCAAAGGCAGCAGGAATGTTCTGGTGAGTGAAGCGTCAGCAGCATTGTGAACCTCCCCTCTCTAGGCCAGCGCTGATGGCAGGAAAGGCAATCACAGAACCCAATGGTCTGATAGAAGTGACGTGGTGGGCACCTGAAGCAACAGGGTCCAGGTGGCAGCTCTCTACCTCATGGAGCTAGGGGTCATAGTCTTCATAATGACTGACAGATCAGAGCAGTAACCCAGGGGGCCTGGTTCAGAGAGAGTTATGGCGATGATTAACAGTATGGCATCCAAAGGCAATGCAAACAGAAGCCAACCAGGCTGTTACAGTATATAACAGCGAGAATTTGTGAGCAAGAGGTCAAAGACAGTTGTCCCAATAAAAAGTCTTGATCCCTTGCTCAATTTGTGAATCTGAGTCCATTTTAAAATTTGGAATCCATAGACCAAAAAGGTAACTCGGTCCCCAAAGGGAAGAACTCTGCAACACCATCACAGTATCACACACACTGTATAATTCTTCCAGTCCTTTCTCCAAGACCTATCGCCATTCACTTGAGTGAAGAATGTAGACTGTGGGGAAGGAAATACCTGGACATTTTGTGGACTGGGACAAAACTATAATTGGACGAAGTATTTAAGTTAACATCAATACCCCAAGACCCTGCCAGAGGGGGAACACATAGAGCCCAGGTAATACAAGGAGCCCTGGCCAAGTCCAGCTTAAAGTGGGTCCACAGGGGCAGCAGACGTACCTGGATGTTATTTTTCAAGTCTCAGGATATAATTGAGATAAATGTACTTAGCAAATTGGGTCCATGTTCAGCAGGTACCAGTCCAGCCAATGTAGTAAATACAAAAGTGTGTTGCGTCCCAAGGTCAGGAGATGATGGTGAAATTTAGTGTCCCTCTTACAGAGAAGGAGTGGGAACTCTATTGTATCTCCATTAAATTGGCCATGATGAATCCTAAGAATGACTTTGGGTTGCTTCAAGCTTAGCCAAGTGGCAGCTGCTGTATTAATAATAATGTAATAATAATAATATAGTGTTTTTACCAGAGCTAGTTAACATGGCTTTCAGATACGTAATACGTGGCTATCCATTTGGCAAATCCATTTTCTTCCTATCTGAATCAGGGATGAGGATCAGAAATAGCTTAGGTTCAAATAGAACAGACAGCAGTACACACTTCTAGTTTCTCCCCAGGGCTGATGTCTGGACCCTCTGGGTTCTACAGCACATCACACTGGTTCACTACGTTGATGACATCAGGCTGACTGGGCAGGATGAACGACAGATGGCTAGCAGGGTGGGACCTCTGTAAGACAAGCATTCCAGAAGGTGGAAGATAAATCCTTCAGAGACTAAGAGCTAGTACCTCAGTCAAATTTTTACAAATCCGGTGGTCAGGGTCATGCTGGGACCTCTCCTTCAAAGTAAAAACCAAAATACTGTGCCTCATAACCTCTCCACAAAGAAATTTTTCCTCCTCTGAAGCTCTCTTTGGGTTCCAGTGGCCATGCATCCATCCCTATGGACGCTGCTGCAGCCACATTCAGGTGATGCGAGTTCCAGCTTTGACTCGGGCTGAGTATGCAAAAACTTGGCAGCGGCTTTGGGTTGAAGCACAAGCAGCCCTGCCCTTGGGTCATAGGTTCAGTAGACACTGTTACTGAATGGTGTCCGTGGTGGAAAAAGATGAAATGTGCATTTTATTTCAAACCTCCAGTTTAACAAGGCTGATCTCATTACCACTGCCTCTGAATGTTCAATCTGCCAATAACCGAGTCAAGGCTAAGCCCTCAGCATGGAGGCATGCAGATGCCAGCCCTCTGCTTCCCTTCCTGCCTGGGAATCTTCATTTCTGGACACCTGGGTCAACCTTCACAAAATGGATGCTAATGCAGTCTGCTGGCTTTTCGTTCTTAAAGGCAGATTTTAGAAAAACCTGATGTAATATTTCTAAAATTTTTCATGTTTATTAGTATCATGGCAATAATCATGTAAGTAGCAAACTGTAAGCATCAGTTTCAGTTATTGCATGAATGCTCTAGAACCTGTCTTGTTAAAGAATTAATATTATTTGCCTCTAAGTAATACTTATTTTTGTGATGGCCTTACTCATTGTGGACACTGGGCTTGGGCTAAGCTTAGTTGTGAGAAAAGCAGCACTGCATTTTGAAAACCATATTGAATGACTTTAAAATGTTTATTAAGAAGTCAGAAAAATTTTCTAGATCTAAGACCTCAATAATAAAAGATGTTCATCTCTAAACTATAAACAGAGATTCAAAGATATTTTCCAAAAGCGGCTGTAGTATCTACCTCTAGCCAAGGAGATTGTAACAGCTCTTTCAAGTAGACCAACATGACCAAAAGGAAAAAAAAAAACAAAACCTCACAATTAGCTTTATTTTAACATGCTTGCTGGCACATTAGCAATAAAGTTGAAAAAAGAGACACTATATAGGGGTTAGACACACTATATTCCTTATTCACCAAGTAGTACCAGCTAGTTCCTTTGGAAGAATTTCACTGGTCAGCCAGAAGTGGCTCTGATTACTGTAGACAATAAGTGGAAAGATTTAGGGCTATTAATCTATCAATTTTCAAGGGCACTCAGCTGAAACAAATGCTCATACATTGTTAAGGGTAAGTAATACATACACTGGTACCTTCTCCTGCAGAGGTGAAATCTCACTCACCAACGATTAAAAATTAGGTTCCAGAGCAAAGGTAGCTCATCAGATACACAACCGGCCGGCTCCTTCAGAGTGGGCGTGTGCGGTGGTCGCGTGCCCGGTCTGTGTGCCCGAGCAGGGAGACCACTGCCTGGCTGCACTGACCCGGAATAATGCACCAAACCCAAGATCAATTCAGTCTTTGACTCGGCACAGATGTGACAAGTCATATAACCAGAAATGTGTTTGTATAAAACTCCAATGGAGAATACTTTGGCAATATCCACCAAAATTACAAACACTTTAACCTTTTGATCTAGCAATTCCACTTCTAAGAATGTATTATAGATTTGTTTAAACATGTAAGAGAATATGTGCTTTTTACTGCAGCAAACTAAAGAGTGAGAGTGAGAGTGAGGGGGAGGGACTGAAATACCTATCAATATCAGTCAAAATATTATCAATTACATCTATATTACACTGTAAACAAACAATAAGGTCAGTCCCTACGTACTGCTATGAGAGATGTCCAAAATACATTTTAAGTTTTAAAAAAGCAAGGTGTGCAGCAGTCTGTAATACTCTAACTTTGCTATATGAGGTCTGTTTGGAAGAAGTCCAGCCATTGTTCATATAATGAGAATGGTTTGCATGACATTGGTATAACCTGGCAGCCAAGCAGAGTGGACTGGAGTGCGCATGTGTAAACAATGACGACTTCACTGTACTAGTCAGTGGGGGCAGTAGAAGCCCTTGAGTGAGCATGTGCACTGTGTGGTCGTCACATTCAGAATCATTGAACCAGTAGAGCAACAAATCTGCATCAAATTTTGTGTTAAGCTTGAACATTCCTCCACAGAAACTATTCAGATGATTCTGAAGGCCATGGCTATAGGTAACTTGTGATTGGCAGCTTCATCACGACAGTGTACCTACTCATGCATCATATCTTGTGCAGTATTTCTGGTACAATGTCAAAATCACTCAGATGACTCAGCCCTCCCCACAGCCCACATTTGGTGGTCTGCAACTTCTGGCTTTTCCCAAAATTCAAATTACCTTCGAAAGGGAAAAGATTTCAGGCCACCAGTGAGATCCAGGAAAATATGACAGGGCAGCTAATGGCGATTGGGAGAACTGTGTGAGGTCCCAAGGAGCCAGGGGGACTGAGCCATCACTGTCCTATGTACAATGTTTCTTGTATCTTCTTCAATGTCTCTACTTTTCATATTGCATGGCTGGTTATTTCCTGGACAGACCTTGTATATAAGGGGAACAGTAAGAAGATATGTTCTCCTTTGCTATTTGTTTAAATTCTGGAAAGACACAAGAAACTAATAAAAGATGGAGTACAAGGGTTAGAATGGGATTTTCTAATGTATACCCTCTTTAATTTTTACATTGTTTTATATTTAAAATTAAATTTAAATTTTAAAGACTTTTTTGTAAAGAAATTGAAATTTGAACAAAACAAAATTTTAACACAACCAAAGCAATTCATAATGTCCTAGGTGTATTCTCTAATACTGGAATAAAGCTTACATCTACCCTCAAATGTTCTAGACTTATCAGAAAACTTTTTTCTCTCTTTAGTCTATATTCTTTAATGTCTACTTCTTCTAATTCCCAGTCTTATTTATTTAGCACCTTAATTGTATTACTTATAGTAACTAAGAAGCATTCAAGAATGAAGAGTCTGTGAAAGACCCAAACTGAAAATGCATTATTTTTGTCACCTCTAGATCTTGCTGACCACAACAGATAATGTGTCTTTCTATTTTGTAAACAATATTTATAATCTTCTCAAGGTTCTCTCTTGAAATTTAAGAAGAAATGATAGCAGTGACAGCCTCATTTTTTTCCATAACAAAACCTCTAATACAGGCTCCATTAGATTATAACCTTAATTTTCTTCCACAAATAGCAACTTTAAATGTACTTGAACATCAATGCCTCCTTGGTAAGTCTAAGCTGGAACTGAGGGACCTCTCACCTTTATGTGTTTACTGAAACTAAGTTTTCAGGCTCCAGAATATTCTCAGGTGAGACATCAACATGTCAGTTTCTTTGCATCACATTACTGGTTCATTTATTCTTGCCAATGGCCCCGCAGTGTCCAGCTTGGCACTTCAGAGGCTCAGAGGGTGACAGATACACATGTAACATAATTTCAGGTCTGGAAATGGCACTAGGGAAAATTATAATTTGAATTCCGAGCCATCAGCCACATCAGTGATTTTGTTATAGAACAAATCAACTTAGTAAATAGATATTGAGGAATATGTCACTTTAGTGTTTTAGTAAAACACAAAAACAATAAAAGTGTATGTGTGGGGTGTTACAGCGAACATTAGCAGGAAGTGCTACAGTACAGCTGTCAGGTATATGGAGTCCAGAGCTAAATGAAAGTGTTAAATAGCTATCAGCAACTCTTATTTTACCTATTTACAGAGAACTTCCTTTATTCTAGTTTGCTATCTATTTATTAGGCTTAATGATTACTTAGGTCACTGTTTCAGTGTTTTGAAATAAAGTTGTAAAAATGCCACTGACTCAGCAGAATAATGCTGAACTCGAATGTGTTTTCTTTAGTTCAGAGTAAGATGGGGACATAAGATGTTTACTTACATTATAGTCATATATACATGAGTTCATACATATATTTAAATTTTTTAGATTAAAAAAGCTAAACATTTCTAGTGTTAACACTCAAATTTTTGAAGGAATCCGAAATACATTACATTTTAAAAACAATATGGTATGTTATTCCTTTTCATGGATTAACTCAATTCCTAACTCTTAGTTACATGAAAACTTAAAAGTAGATAAAATGACTGATGTTAATATGTACGATAACCTCTATATGTTTTAAAACTTATTTTAAAACATATTTAAAACTGGCTAAATTTAAACTCTAAAGTTCTAAGCCTAAGTTAGAGAATACAGTTATTTCTTTTCCAGAGAGGAGCTGGAAACAAAAAAGGAACTTCAAAGGTTAGCCTGGTTTTATAAACATTCTAATATGAAATTTATAGCACTTCAGTCCAATAGGTATTGATGTCTTGACATAGACATAGTACTTACAAGTACTCAGAGAAGCCCACAGTACATAGTAATGAAATAAAATTTAGAACAGAAGTTAAAATTAGTTATTTGAAATTTGGAGGTAGAAATAATTTTAAATAAACAGATCATGATACTTATGTACTTTTTAAAAAAGATTTTATTTTATTTTTAGAGAGAGGGGGAAGGAGAAAGAGAGGGAGAGAAACATCTGTGTGTGGTTGCTTCTTGTGTGTACCCCACCGGGGGCCTGGCCCACAACCCAGGCGTGTGCCCTGACTGGGAATCAAACCAGTGACCCTTTGGTTCCCAGGCCACCACTCGATCCACTGAACCGCACCAGCTAGGGTGATAGTTACCTGCTTTTGAAGCACTCAGAGAGGTCAATAGACTGTCTTTTAAAAACAGAAATAAAATGGAGTTCTTGGACCTTAATTCTTGGTACAACGTTAATTCATTATAGTTTACCAATTATTAATAAGGTATGTGTCTAAAACTCTAATTCTTATAGAAAATTATTTTCAAAGGAAAAAAGTGTCACAAGTTTCTAAATCACCAAAATGTGATTTTCATTCTTACTCCACAAAGGGGATGGCAAACATCTCAAAGTCTTTATCCTTACAAAGGGAGTATGAAGAGTATGAAAGGAGAAGTATAAAACTTTGCTAACACAACAGCAGTGGCAGTTTTCATTTCTAACTTTAACGAAACTCCAATTAACTTTAAGATAGTGAAACTTTTTAAAAAATTAAAAATATTATTGAGAGAGAATATTCAGAGAGAGTATTGAGAGAGAATAAAAAATTAAAAAGAGAGAGAGAGAGAGGAAGGGAGAGAAACATCAATTTGCTGTTCTACTTTTTTATGCATTCATTGGCTGCCTCCTATAGGTGCCCTGACCCCGCAGCCCTGCTGGGTTAGGACACTTGTCCACCAGCTGAGCTACGTGCCCAGGGCCAGACAGTGAGACTTGAACCCGTGGAGGCCAGTTCCCCAGGGAGTCAATCGCAGCACTGATGGTGACTTTCAGCTTTATAAAAATAAACATATACCCTGACCACACAGCTCCAGAAAAATTCAAAACACAAAGAGAAAGTGAACTTGGGTTTTTATTTTTTTAAAGATTAACTCTCTATCTATACATATATTAATAAAAAGTGCAAAGAACATGTTTAAATTATATTCTAAAATAAATATATATATATTTCCATTAACTGCAGGAGACAACTGGCAAGTAAAGAGCCTGAGAGAGTCCAGTCCCTCTCCATCATTACCATAGACACACACTTTAAGGAAGCACCTATGGAAAACAGTGTTCACAACACTTTCGGTAACACAGATAGCTTCTGGGGGTTTTGAAAGCAGTTTGTTTGTATTTTCAACCTAACATGAAATGAAGGGAAAAGTCGAATTCATAAACAGAAATGACACTGCTTAGAGCTGCATTCATGCTTCGCACACAGCCGCCCAGTCCCACGTGCAAACCGGGGCGGAGTGCCCGGGGCGCGCCCCCAGCAGTGGCAGGTCAGCGCCGGCAGTCCGTGCTCACAAGGCTGCTGACTGCGCCACACAGCCGACACGCGTGGTCACCATGGCACTTTCACCTTGTTCGGTGAACAAAACTTTAGAACAGAGCACAATAACACCAGGCTCTGTTACACGGAGCTCATGTTTTGGGCTGATTTCCACTAAACGGTTTTAAAGAAACAAGAGGTCACAGAACATCTGCTGCTTTCTTATGTATGTATAGCAATGGAGGCAATCGGTTGCAGAAACAATGGAAACTTTTGATAATAAAAAGACATGACTCTGAACTTTAGTTTTCTTCAAAATATTCTAAGATATTTCAACAATTCAAACTAGAAAACTGCTTTCTATTGTGGCTTTAGCAGCTACACACCCATATTCCTTGGTTTTCATTTGGATTTCTTTTACTACTCCTTTCCTTTTTCATGACTGAAAAGAATTTCTCTTTTTAGGAAAGATATTTCATACACTGTGCTGTAGAGATAAATCTGCAATACTGGCTATAACAGCACTTTGACTCATAAGTGCCAATAATATGCTCTTACTGAACCTAGATGAAGTCGACATTAAAATACAGAGAAGCCGTGGCAACCGACCCTGCATAATCTGTAGACTGGGAGGTCTGTGGTGTCTGCTCTCCTCTGTCCTGTTACAAAAATAATTTTGGTTACAAGTGTCCACGCAGCACCGATTTTATTTTAAAAGAAGCATCTTTACTCAGCTACCCAAATAAATCTACAAGTACACATGCTCAAACAGCGTTTCTCATTTACTTCCGTAATTCTAAAAGACCAGTGACTGGATTAGATTTTGTCTCAATCAAAAATTAGTCAGCAATTATAAAGCCATCACTGACAATGGCCTGAAACACCCACGTCCACGGAACTAAACGAGAAGCTCCTCCGACACGCCAGTGCACAACGGGTCACTACACCTGCAGTCGATGGACACTGTGTTCTGCAATAACAGAAAGAGCATGTCTCTGAGAGTAAAAAACTTTCATAAAACTTTGCCATATATAAAATATCTAATTAATTGTGACCACTCCACTTACGGTTAAAGCACAACATAAGTGTTCTCTCTGCCTTCCACTGTGGGACAGCTGGGAGTCATATCCAGCCTGAAAAAACAGGAGGGCACCCGCTGCCCAGGCTGACGAAAGCAAGGGCTCGGTCAGGCTGGGTCCCGGCAGCTCGCCAGCACTCACGCACTCGTGCTCGAAGCACCCAAGGTTCTCAGCATCCTGACGCCACGGCTGCACTTTTTTCTACCTCCAAAAACGTGTCAGGAAACTGTGACTGCAAAGTAACCATTACTGTCTGTGCCCAGCCTGGACCACCACAGCTCGCTTTTATGATTTGGAAAGATAAAACCTGCAGTGGAAGGAGAAGAGGCTTCACATTCACCTTTCTCAAACCCTTTGGTTTTCACTGTTAATGTTACAGTGACTGTAGACTTGACTCAGTGGGCTGGGTCAAAGGCTTCGCAACTACTGAACCTGAAGTGCATTATGAGAATAAACATCTGCTATTATGGCATAGAAAAAATTTTAAAGTAGCAATAATAAACACAACGCCATGTACATAAAGAATTTACAAGCCACAAAGAATCTCTTAAGAAATTTGTAGGAGTAGTGGAATCATGTAGAAAGGTCAAAGGTGAAAACAATCATAATGATTACATTCTTTGAAAAATACTCCACATACGTATCTTCTGCCCCAGTTATGCTAAGTCCTTCTCAGGTCTCCCACTGCCAAAGACAGTGGATCAAGAAAGACATGTGCAAAAGACAGGGACCACACTGACGAACAAAGGGACAGAACAAAGGTTTCACAGCAGGCCAGGAATTAGCTTTTAAAGAAAAGTGCTTTAAATATGCTTCTGTGAAAAACATGTCTTGAAGGCAATTCTGAAGTTCTGACAGTTATATTTTACTCATTAGTCAGAGTTGTTCTTCTGTAGAGGAAGTAAACTAACATGTAAAACAAAGAACTGTTCAATTATGACATCATAAAATCCCAGGGAAGAACTGGGAACCAAAGCTCCCTTTGATTACAATTTCCCTCTTTTAATGCAAAGTGTGAGAGCAAGGCCTTCAGACGATGGCACAGGAAGGAAAGCCACAACATTCTCCCCTCACCCCTGTCCTCCCCACGTGACGCCTTCACACGCACTGTGGCCCATTAGCTGATTCTCAGCTCTCCTGGCACACACATGCATTATTCTACTGGATTCTTCAAAAAGTCGGGCCTCTACTCCCAACAGACTAAAGTAATAAAAAAGAGAGGTGTGAGGAAATATATTCAATAAGCAGAAATAAAAAACCTCTGGAATCTGACACATGTCACGTTATGAAAGCAATGGTTGCTGCAATGTGTGAAGAACATTAAAATCGAGACAGCTGCATACAGAGACCAGGCTGCTCTGGCAGGCTTTGCATAATAACAGCAAGTTCTCCCGGACTGTCGACTCTCCGTCCACTCTTCTTCAAGATCCTCACGGAATTATAGATTCTAACTGAGCACCTGAGATCAGAATCAGGTAAAAAATGCTTAAAACACTTCAAATTATTTCAAAAGGGAGAAATGAAGAAAAAAATCACCCAAGTTGAGAAGTTAATTATGGACACAATAAAACTGTTAGTAAACACGGGCAGATACTAGTCAAAATGAAAAACTGAACCAAAACAAGAAAAAGAGAGAGAGGGAGGGAAAGAGAGGACCTAGGAGAAAGAAGGGCTGGCCCTTCCTGCGAGGGTCCTTGTTCCCGATTTAAACACTCTAAGACATCCTTCTGAGGAGGAGGCACTGCTCCTGCTGTCTTCACAAGTGTGTGTAAATGGTGATGACAATGAAGCAGGAGGCAAGTCCCAGTGAGCACAGTGCCACGAGAGAGGACACGCGGACTGGAGGTGTGGCCCATTCTGCTGGCTGAGCCACAGAGATCTCAGTAAAAAAATACCCCAAACAGCCCCCTACCCATTCTAGGAGGAAATAGATATGTCCCTCAAACCTAAACAAAACAAATCAAAAACTATCTTCTCCCTCATAAAGAACATTATGTGGAAACAAATGCCCCCAGGAAGTCCTTGCACGTGTGTTTTTACACATCTGGTAGGGGTTATTTTGTTTTGGATTCTACGTAAATTTTATCTCCATCCCTAATGCCAAAGGAGTGCAGTGCCCGAGAGCTGTACTTCATTTCCTCTGGTCCAAAGGGTGCTTCATGGTCAAAATAGTAGAGAAGCATGTTGCTTGTGGGTAACTGCACTAGAGTTTTTAATTGTTTCTTTAGTTCTGCAACTGTTTGGTCCAAACGAATGCTCATTTCTTCTACCTGATCGTTAAAATGGACTTCTACTTTTGCACTGCTCTGGGGTCGTAGATCCACTTCTGCCAAAGGCTCCAACTTTCCATATTTTGTGATCAGTTCATGATACCTAGAAGGATAAAAAGACAGTGTCAGCTTTAGCCACTTGCAGTTGAAGTACAAGCTTTTTCAGAACTGCTGGTGCATTACACTGCTGTATTCAACATCATTCTAATATCCTTCTTCAATACTCTGTCTACCTGCCTGCCTAGTGACCACTGTGGGGTCTGTGACCTGATGTGGCTGCCCCCTGGAGGGCACAGTGAAACCACACCCTATGGACAGGTTTCTCCTGAAGATGGTCACCATGCCTGCTGTGCACCATTGTGTAAGAGTAGGCTTCGAGAGAAACACAGCACCTAGAAAAGCAGACGCTGCAAAGATTAGAGAGAGAAGTGGAATCTGTAGAACTTGCTTTCTTGGCTGTGATCATGAAGAGGGGCCTGGATCTAAGCACGTGCTCCTTGGTAACATATGGAAAGATGGAAGTAGGCCAGCAGTTCCTGAGCCCTGGGAAAGTCATAACTCACAAACAAAAACACCCAGTTGCATGCTGGCTGTTAACTTAGCTCTTTTGGTGATGCTTTTTTTAATGTTCTGGCCTAGATTCATGGGCTGCAACACAAGGAATTTACAAGGAATAAATTCTTGTAAAAAAAGTGGTAAATGAGGAATACAAGTTCCGTGATTACGGTGAAAATTAAAAAGCAAAAGACACCAAGAGGAAATTGAGTTATAGAGATGAGACCAAGGTCCTACAGGGGCAAGTTTCACATGTGCAGAATCTTGTTTCCACTATCAGTCTTGGAGGGTCCAGGTCTGGTTTGCTGAGGAAGCTGGGCAGTTTCCTGCAAACCAGAGAGGGAGAAATGCCGAAAAGATCTGATAATAGCTTCACCATAACCAAGGCCCAAAAGGTTAATTTATGATTAGAATAAAATAGTCACATAAGATTATTCTCCCACCTCTCTCGCCCTACTTTTGGTTTTAACTCAGTTAAATCACTGTTATAATAAGGTCGGTTGCTATAATAAGGAACGTTAAAGATGTAGTAAGACGTCTCTGATCAGCGATGTAGGGAATCATTTCCATTCAGGGGAGCAGAAGGTATGGTAAAACAGCACTGGCCTTGAAGTCACAGGATCTGACTTCAGAATCTGGACTCTACCTTATGATTAGCTGTGACTTGGAAACTCACTCAATCCTTCTGGATCTCAGTTTCCTCGTTAGTAAAAGTGGGGTAATAAATTCTGCCTTTCCTTCCTTATAAGAACTACATAAAATAACAGATGACTAGCACTTTGTTAAGTTGTAAGTTCATATACAAATAAAAATGTCACCATTCCTGCTGCTCTGAAACTTACAATATTAAAGCGGACACACTCCTTAGAAAATATATAGTTGAAATATATTTAGGTAAACCTTCTTGGAAAAGGTGGTGGTATGATGAAGCAGATTACAGAATCATCTTTTCCCAGGACTTCAAACCCGAACAGTATTTTTTTGTGAAAAGAAATCACCAGCAGCAACTAACCAAAGAGGTGTCGAACAAAGGTTGTCACCACCAATCCGACACCAACAAGAGTCCCTGGTTTCTGGTGTGGCGAAGGGGAGACTTCGTTCAGTTAAAAAAGCTCGGCTGTGAAAAGGCTCGGCTGTCGAGCAGCACGGCTGCAGCAGCCCTACTGTGAGATGGCCCAGCTGTGAGACAGCCCGACTGTGAGACAGCTTGGCTGTGAGGATGGCTCAGGCATGAAACAGCTCAGGGGTGACAGCAGCAGTCAGGGGCGCAGTCTTGATGGAAACGGAAGTGTACTCCATTAAAACAGGGGTGGAGCTGGCTTATACAGAGAAGAGTGTCTAAACCCAGTCTGACTGGGCCATTTCTATGTGAATAAGCACTCCAAATCTTTACATTGGTCCAAAATGCACTGTCCTGATTGGTCAGAATGGGCTGGCTGCAGCTCCAAATGGACAAGGAAAACCCCAGTTCTACTGGTCGAATTCCAATCCTCAGAACTCCCAGAAAAGGGCTCCTCAGAAGGCAGAGCACAGTGCAGGGGGCTTGGCAGACCAATCTGTGGCTTTGCCCTGAAATGCCGTGTGCATGAGAGAACTCTGTGAAGAGTGGCTGCGGGACTCTGGTTATGAATTTGAGCCCAATTACCACAAGAACTCCTATCTGATGGGTATATTCTTGGGTCAACAGAGGGAATAACCTTATTGCCATAATCTTTTAGAAGGAACCAAGATTTTAACTAGTGGTAAGCCAGTGGATCCATGAATTGGATGAGGCTTCTCATTATTCTGTTCCAACCTCTTCCCAGAATACCTTCCTGAACTGCAAAAACTGAAATTGAAAACTATCTCCCCACCCTCCTTTCCAGGTGAGATTTAGCTTCTATCATCACATTCAATAGTCCCGAGGAGAGAGATAATGAATCCAGCTGAAAGAATTTGGGTAGAGACTTCCTAACTAGCAGGTTGCAGTTCAGGCAGTGTGTTCCTGGCAGCACCTAAGATGGTGTGGCCCAGCCCCGGGCCACCAGCGTTCTGAATTTTTCCTTACGTGATTCTAGCAGAGGTAGCAATGCCTTTGGTCAGCTGGTCCTGTGGTGCTATTCTAGAGGCAGACCCATCCTAGGGAGACAGATTTTCCAACGACTTTGTAAGCACCTTATTTCCTGTATTAAATTCCTTTCTTCTTACAATAGGTAGTGTGAGGTGATGCCAGAGGAATGGCAATGTGAGAAGTCCCCCTGGTTTCTCTCCTTGAAGTTTCGACAACAGCTATAACTCAACAAAGGATTCCCTGTTCGACACACCAATGTGTCAGAGCGCTGCGCACTGAAGCACATAAAGGTGGGCGAGTGGAAGTGAACAGGGGAACCGAGAAGGAGAGAAGGGCTGAGATGAGCCACAGATGCAGCCCTACCGTCAGGAGTTCATGGCACAGCTCAGCCCGGGGAGGGAAGCAATCCAGTTGTGGCTGGCTCTCCCTTCAGCTGGGAGGAGCAGAGAGATTTGGTGGGTACGAACTGTGGTTGAGCCCAGTGACCTGGGCAGGGACACAGCATGAGGCTGTGGCTGTTGGGAGGTCAGCATTCCAGACAGAGAAGCAAAGCCACAGAGCTTGTCTTCCTGGAGCATCCTAGGGCTTGCCTCCCTTGGACCTTGGTGCTGTGTTGTGGAGCACACTATCTGCAAACCTGGGAGTGGGTGCTACAGAATCACTATTTTCCCTGAGCAAAGGGTGCACTCTGTAAACACTCCTGGGGTCAGTGAGCAAGGGGTACACAGTGGAGGTCTGAAGCCCCCATTACCTGAAGGCAAAAGAACAAAGAAGCTTGCTGGTTTACTCAGCCCATGTTACCTCCACGCATTGTGACTACACAGAGGGTAGCATGGGCTTCAGGGGTCAGCATTGGGATTTCACAGAGCTAAAAAACTTGTGGTTCGGTATTACCTACTGAAGGAAAAGAAAAACCTCTTCATATCAATGTGCTAGCAATGGGCCACTCATACACAGATGCCTAGACAGAGAAGGAATCCATCAAATACCATGAATAACCAAGGGAGCAAGTCAGGTCAGAAAGAAAATTTAAAAATCACCAGAAAACAAACTTAAAGACACAGATATATATGATATAAATGACAGAGAATTCAAGATTGCAGTTTTGAAAATATTCAACAAGATGTGAAAAAACAGACAGGCAATTTAGTGTGCTCAGAAAACAAACAAAACAAGTACTTTACCAAAGAGGCTGAAACTTTAAAAAAGAACAAAACAGAAATTCTGAAGATGAAGAACTCAATAAAATAGACCAAGGATGAACTAACAAGCACAGGAAATAGAGCAGAACAAATGGAGGAAAGGATCAGTGAAAAAGAGGGCAGAAATGTAGAAATGATACAGAGAGATGAGAGAGATTTCAGCACAAAAATAATAAATGTGCTCTACGATGACTATCTGAATCCATCAGAAAGAGCAATGTAAGAATAATAGATATACAAGAGGAAGAAGGGAGGGAGGGAGGAACAAAGAGTCTACTGGAACAAACAGTTGATGAGAACCTCCCAAAATTCTGGAAAAAGCTAAACACTCAAATCTGAAAAGCAAACACAACACCTAGTGGCCTCAATCCAAAGAGACCTTTTCCAAGGCACTGTATATTAAAACTGTAGAAATTAATGATAAAGAAAGAATTCTCAAGGCAGCCAGGGAAAAGAAGAAAGTGACCTATAACGGAAATCCCATTAGGTTATCAGCAGAAACTCTATAAGCCAGCAGAGAATGGAACCAGATATTCAAATTATTGAAAGAGAGGTGTTACCAGCCAAGAATAATATATACAACAAAGTTATCCTTTAAATATGAAGGAGAAATAAAGACTTTTCCAGACACACAGAAGCTGAGGGAATTTATCACGAGAAGGAACAAGGGAGTTCCTCCTCATGATAAATAACAAGGGAGTTATTCCACCTGAAACAAATAACAAAAAAAAAAATCACAAAACTACAAGTGAGATCACCAAGAAAATTTACAGCATAAACAGGGATAATTTGTGACAACAACATAAAAGGAAAGGGGTAAAGGTCAATTTGCAAATTCAGGAGGATGGAGATCAGACGCATTCAAAAGAAAAAGGACTGCAGTATATATGAAACTTCCTTTTTCATAAATCTAATGGTAGCCATACACACACATACAAAACCCAAACTGAGACACGTTGCTTTACAAAAAGAGGAAACAGAGGAAAGAAGTGTGGAATACCACCAAACAAAATCAGCAGACAGAAACACAAAAGAAAAGAACAAATGGAGGCTACCAGAGCTACCAGAAAACAAAAGATAAGATGGCTATAAAAAATCCTCATACATTAATAATTACCCTAATGTAAATGGACTGAATTCACCAATAAAAAGTCACACAGTAGCACACTGGATCAAAAACCAAAACCCAACCAATATGCTGCCCTAAGGAGATAGACACATGTAAGCTGCAAAGACAAAGTTAGACTCAAAGTGAAAGGGTGGAAAATGATTCTCCAAGCAAGTAACATCCACAGAAAAACAGGTGTAGCCATATTTATAGCTGACAAACCAGTTTTCCAGATAACAAAGGTAACAAGAGACAAAGACAGACATTTTATAATGATAAAGAGGACACGACATCAAGAAGACATAACACTCCTTAACATGTGTGCACCCAGTTAGGGCACACTGACATACACAAAGCAACTACTCACAGAAGTAAAGGGGGAAAGAGTCAAAACCATTATTGTAGATCAGGACATTAAAACTCCACTGATAACTTTATACAGATCATCCAACAGAAAATCAATTAAAAAATACTGGCTTCAAATAGCACACCAGACCCAATGAACATAACTGACACTTACAGAGCCATTCATCCCAGAACGTCAGATCATACATTCCTCGTCAGTGCACACGGAACATCCACAAGGTCACAACACCACCCTCCAAAAACTGAAGAAAACTGAAATCATACCAAGCATATTCTCTGACCACAATGCTTTGAAACTAGAAATCAACTGCAAGAAGGAAGTAAAGAAACCCCCCCAAAATGTGGAGATTAGACAACATACTACTAAAAAGTGACTGGGTGAAAGGGAAGAAAAAGATGAAATAAAAAGATATATAGAGACCAATGAGAAGGACAAAATGACACATGAGAACTTCCGGGATGCAGTGAAAGCAGAAGAGGAAATTTTACATCACCACATGCCTATCTCAAGAAACAACAGAAATTTCAAGTAAACGACCTAACATTATATCTTAAGAATTAGAAGGAAATGATAAAAATCAGAGCAGAACTGAATAAAAGAGAGAACAAAAAGACTAAACAAAAAATTAATACAACAAAGAGGTGGCTCTTTGAAAATAAAATAAAATTGATCTCAGAGATCAACTGAGATCGATTCCCAGACCCCTCAGTAAGGAGCACAGCCCTGCTGACCCCTCGATCTGGGCCTGGGAGACCAAAGAACCCAGCTGAGCCACAGTGTGCACCCAGATTTCTGACCCACAGAAATTACAACACAATTAAGCTGGTGTTGTTTCAAGTCACTAACTTTATGGTAACCTGTCATAGTAGCAGTGGACAACTAATAGAAACGGAAACCTAATACTAATACAGTGACCACACACGGTCCTTCATGATCTGGTTCCTTCATGACTTTTCAAACCTGTGTGCCATCAACATGACCACTTTCTGCACCTACTTTTCCACTTGCTTAAATTAAAAAAGAAATCAATGTTTATTTATTAATTTTCAGTGAAACAGCATTATTCTATATATGGAGAGAAGTTTGGATATGGGCTATAACACATATTCACTTTTTATTCTATAAAATGAAGAAAAAGTACTAGAGTTATGATTCACTTTACACACTGAGTATGTTCCCCTAACATTATGTAAGTAAAATTACAATTTTAAAATAGTATGTTTATCCCCAATCATGTTATTTTAAATTATCTTTAAACAGGGAAAAATCAGTAAATATAAGAAGTCATGATTTTACAACATGCCCAATAAATTTCAGAAAATAATTTCTTCCTATTCTTCCTCCTAGATATTTTACTCATTATTCAAATGTCCATTCCCACTGAACTATTATCTACATACTCTGTATTATCTGAGCTTTCCTTAGCATCGGCCCTAAAGCTATAATCTTAAGAGGTAAATGATTTCTGATGACCAAGTATTCTTCAATCAGGACTTCAATCTCATTATTTTAAAAATATTTAATATTTAAAGGTCTCACTTCTAAAGTAGGCAAAAATGGTATAAGCCTACTTTGGAAGATAATGTTGACAAGGATATACTGCAATAATCAAAGGCTAAAATGAAATATATATTGTATTGGTGTTCAGAAACACTGAACACCATTCTGCCACAATGTTTTCATAGAAAATGAACAATCACAAGAGAAACAAAATTGACTACACACAGCATAAAGGATGACAGGACAACACATGGGCAACGGAGGACGGTCAGTGAAAACCAAATGCTAGATGCAATCTTGTGAAGAACACAACCCACCAGCAGACTGGCACTGTGCTTTCTCCCTTCCTATTAAACAGAAACACCCACTCAGAGAAAGGCTTCCTCAGCTTTAAGGGTCTTTGAATCGTTGAGTGGTTAGCAATCACACTGCTGGTAAAGTGGGGCTGAAGGAGGCATTAGCAAATGGGAGCAAAGAATGAAGCCATCCCTGGCGCAGCTGAGGCAGCTCCACTCCCAGTGCACATCCGCGAGCCTTCCCCACTAGGGGCCCCTGGTCCAGGGCAAACCTGCCTAGTGGGACAGACACAAGAGCAACTTCAGGAGCACAAAGGTCAGGTGGGGACAGATATGCTCCTTTCTCCTTATCGCCCATTTCACCCTTGATTCCTAAGACACCCGGAAGCACAACTGAGTAAAAGGTCTACGACCCCAGAATAAATGAAGACTTGGCACACTACTTGAAAAAGATTGCAGGTTCCTACTATAAATCTTAGTCTGAGGGTGAATTTGTGATAAAAACCTAAACCCATATATCAAATTAAAATAAAAAACCTAATCCATACCTTACACTGCATTAAAAAAATTAACTTGAATCATAAGCTTAAATGTAAAATCTAAAACTCTAAAATGCCTACAAAATATTTTTAAAAACCTCTGTAATCTTACATTGTTCAAAGATTTCAGAGTATGACAACAAAAGCATAATCCATATAAGAAAAATATCAAGAAGTTGAATATCATTAAAATTTAAATTTCTACCACTGGAAAGAAACTGTTAAAAGAATGACATAACAAGCAAGTCTGAAAGAAAATATTTACAGAACACATATCTGAAATATATACAGAACTCCTAAAATTCAATAATAAGAAAACAAATAACCCAGTACAGAAATGGGCAAAAGATTTTAAGAGTCTACTTCACAAAAAAGGTATTTAATAAGCAAATAAGCTCACGATAAGGTGCTCAACATCATTAGCCACTAAGGAAATTTAGGTTAAAACCACAATGAGATACCACTACATGTCTATCAGAATGGCTAACATTAACAGGAACAAAAAAAGGAAACACCAAGTGGTGACAAGGATGTGGAGCAACAGGAACTCGCACGTGTTGCTGGTGGGAAAGCAAAATGGCAGCGCCACCTTGGAAAACAGCTTGGAAGTAAACATGCACTTCCCACACGACCCAACCATTCCACTACTGGGCGCTTTGTGCAAGGGAATTAAGAACTTATATTCGCACGGAAACCTGTTGGTGACTGCTTTCTTAATAAATTGCTAAAAAAATAGACACAACACAGATGTACTTCAGCTGATGAATGGCTAAATACACTGGTACATCTATATAAAAGAATACTACTGAGCAGTAAAAAGAATCTCACTAGTGATACACACAGACGAGTGAATCTTAAACGCATTATGCTAAGTAAAAGAAACCAGACTCAAAGGCGTCTGTATCTCTTTTCAACAAAGGGCAAAATGACTAGACAGAAAATCTGCAAGTATAGAGATCTGAACAACAGCATCTGACTGACATATATAAAACACTCCACCCAACAATAGCAGAACACACCTTTTTTTCAAAGTGCCCACAGAACAATCAACAAGATAGGCCATAAAATAAAACTTTAAGAAATGTAAAAGAACTAATATTACACAGGGGATGTTTCTTAACCATGGAGACAAAGTAAAAATCAATAACAGAAAAATAACAAGAAAATTCTGAAACACTTGGAAATTTAATTTCTAAGTAATTCATGGGTCAAACAAGAAGACAAACCAAAAAATATTTTTAAAAAGACATAGAAATGAATGGAAACAAAAATATAACATATCAAAACATGTGAGAAGCCAGAAGTGCTGAGAGTGAAAGTTATAACACTGTATATTTATTAGAAAAATTCTCAAATTGATAATCTACATTCCTACCTCAAAAAATAAAAAAAATAAGCAGATCAAGCAAAAGGAAGGAAATAACAAAAATAGCAGCAATCAATAGTTTGTCTAAAGTAAAACAATACTAAAAACTAGAGTATGTTGCTGAAAGAAATTAAGGATGACATAAATAAATGGAAAGAGATTTCACATTAATGATTTGGATACTTGCTATTAAGATGTCTAAACTATCCAAGGCAATCAACATATTCAATGTAATTGCTATCAAAATCCCAAAGAACTTTTTTGCAGAAATACAAAAAAGAAATCATCCTGAAATTTCCACATGGAATCTCAAAGAACCCTGGATAGTCAAGCAATTTTGAAAATGAAGGATAAAGTTAAAGACTCACACATCCTTGATTCAAGGATGTAATCAACATAGTGTGGTCCTGGCATTAAGACAGAGATATACACAAATAAAATGGAGTAGTAAGGCCAGAAATAAAACCTCATGCACATGGTCACCAATAAGTGTGCCAAGACAACTCAATATGGAAAGAGCAATTTCTTCTTCAAATGATGCTGAGAAAATTGGATATCCACATACAAAAAAATAAAGGACCCTTACCTTACACCATATATAAAAAAAGAATTAATCTAAAAGATCATGATATTGAAATTGGCAATGATTTGTTGGATATTACACCAAAAGCACAGAAAACAAAAGCTCATACAGACTAATGGGACTGTATCAAACTTAAAAACTTTTGTGCATCAAAGAATACAAAGCAAAGAGCAAAACAGAAACATACAGGATGGGAGAAAATATTTTCAAATCATATATCTGAAAAAAGATTAATACCCAGGATTTATAAGAAGTCCTACAACTCAACAATAAGAACAACAACAACAAACTGATTTAAAAATAAGCAATGGACTTGAACAGCTATTTCTCTAAAGATGCCATGTAGCCAACAGGCATACAAGTTGTTCAACATCTAATAAATCAACAAACGAGTGCTGGTGAGGTTGTGGAGAAAAGGTAACCCTAGTGCACTGTTGGTGGGAATGCAGACTGGTGCAGCCACTGTGCAAAACAGTATGGAATTTCCTCAAAAAAAACTAAAGATGGAATTGTCTTTTGACCCAGCAATTCCACTGGTGGGAATATACCCTAAGAACCCTGAAACACCAATCCAAAAGAACCTATGCACCCCAATGTTCATAGCAGCACAATTTACAACAGTCAAGTGCTAGAAGCAACCTAAGTGTCCATCAGTAAATGAGTGGATCAAAAAACTGGTACATTTATACAATGGAACAGTACACAGCAGAATGAAAGATGGAGCTCCTACACTTTATGACAGCATGGATGGAACTGGAGAGTATTATGCTAAGTGAAATAAGCCAAGAGGTAAAAGACAAATACCGTATGACCTCACCTATAACTGGAACCTAATTAATAAAACAAACAAATGAGCAAAATATAATCAGAGACTTGGCAATAAAGAACAAACTGACAGTGACCAGAGAGGAGGAAGGGGGATACACAGGGGAAAGAAGGGGCAGGGGCAAGCAAAAGAACATGAATAGTAGACTCATTGGCACGGACAAAGGGGGGCGGGTATTGACGGCAGGAGTGGGGGGAATAGGGTAGGGGTGAGCATTGGGGGAAAATGGGAGGACAACTGTAACTCAACAACAATAAATTTTTTAAGAAAGAAAGAAGAGGTTCAACATCATTAATTATGAAAGAAATACAAATCAAGCCCACAATGAGACTCCACTTCAATACCCATAAAGATGGCTAATATAAAAAATATAACAAGTCTTAGCTAGTGGAAAAATCAGACCCTTCTGCACTGTTGGTATGACTGTACAAAGATGCAACCTCTACAGAAAACAGTATGGTGCTTCTCTAAAAATTAAAAATATAATTACCATATAACCCAGCAATCCCACTTCTAAAATTCAAAAGAATTGAAACGCTGGATCTTGCAGACATGTCTGCAAACCCATGTTCACAGCAACACTATTCATAAAAATATATGTATTAGCCAAGAGGTGGAAGCAACCCTGTCGGGAACCACCCTGCCTGGTTTCAGAAGCTGTAAACGCCCCCATGGCTAAGGCTGAGTGAGTGACCTCTGGACCATAAGCCACTAAGGAGACAGAGCTTATCTCCCTGGAAGGAGCACTGCTTCTGCTCCTTTTTTTCATAACTGGCCCCCAATGCTTGATCAGTTAGCCAATGATGGGTAAGATTCCCCAAGCGGGGAATGACCTAGGACCAGGATAATCACGTGGAGGCCCCAGGGAAGGACTTGGGGGGCTATGGAGAAAAGGGGTGCTGGGCCCTTGCCCCTCGGCTTTGATGAAGCCTGACTCCCGAGTCCTCGAGAAGTCTCTGATAATTCCTTGGCTATCTTGCCTCCTCTGCCTGACTTAAGCCTAAAACAATGACAGAGGGCGGTATAGCCCTGTGCTGGAAAGGGTGGGCTCCCCAGGTGATCAGGCCTGAGAAAGGATATGTAGATTCCTGAGAGGACTGCTTTGCTAAGAATGCTTTTAGTTAAAGACTCGAGCAAGAAACAAGTTTACTTTCCAAAGTTTCATAGCCTTTTAGCTGATAGACCCTAAATCAGAATAAGCCTTAATAGTTCCTTACCTATTGCCTAATCCTTACTGCCTGAGAATGATTAATAAGTTGTACCTGAATTCCTACGCAAGAAACCCAATAAAACCACTGTCCAGGCAAGGGTCAGCGCACTCTCCCCTTGAGAGAGTTGCCAGGCCACTCCTAGGCACCCTCCCCTTGAGAGGGTAGGGTGGCCAGGTCCCTCCTAGGCATTCCCCCCTTGAGGGAGTAGCCAGGCCTTCCCCTTTTTCTCCCAGGACTCAGTAGTCCATGTGAATTTGTCTCGTGTCTCCTTCATAACGCCGAGGGCACTGCGAGCCAGTGCCCATGTCACAACCCAAAGGTCTATGGATGGATAAATGGATAAACAGAAGGTGACATATACACACAATAGAATGTTATTCAGCCTTAAAAAGGAAGGGAATCAATAGTGTGCTGCAATATGGACGAACCTTGAGGAAAGTAGGTGAAATAAATCAGATACACAAAGAAGAGTGACGGCTGCCAGGTGGCTTCAGGGGCTGCGGAGAACGGACGGATGACTAAAACACAATCTCACCTTTGTCAGAGCAACAAGGTCCTGGATGTTAGTTGCACAACGATGTAAATGTACTTAACACTTTCTAAGCCACACACTTAAAAATGGTTAAGATGGTAAATTTTATGTTATGTATATTTTATCACAATTTAAAAAATGATTAAGATGGTATATTATATGTATATTTTACTACAATTTACTTTTTTAAAAATTTAAATGATAAAAAAAGGAATTAACACCAACTTTACACAATCTTGTCTGGAAAAAAGAAGAGAAGGGAGCACTTACCAACTTCTTTTATGAAGCCTGTATTATCCTGATACCAAAAAGCACATTAAAATTTTTTTAAAAAATACTATGTACCAATATCTCCCATGACCTCAAATACAAAAATCCTAAACAAAATATTAGCAAACTAAATCCAACAATGTATAAATACAAATATACATCATGACTGAGTGGAAATTATTCTAGGTATGCGAGACTGGTTCAACACTTGAAAGTCAATGAATAGCGCCCTGCCAACAAGCTAAAGAAGAAGTATCATATCATAGTAATTGAGACAAAAAAGAATTTGGAAAAATCCACTTAGGATAAAAAATTCCCAGTATATTAGAAATAGAGGGGAACTACGTCAACTTGCTGAAGAGTATCTACAAAAGAAAAAAAAAAAAACCCTATAGCTAAAATTATACCTAGTGGTAAAAGACTGAATGCTTTTCCCTACGATTAGGAGCAAAGCAACGATGTCCAGTCTTACCACCCTCATGCAACACAGGACTGGAAGCTTGAGCCACTATAACAAGGCATGAGAACAAAATAAATTCATATAGATTGGAAATGAAGAAATAAAGTACTTTATGTTTGAAAATGACATGAAATACTTAGGTACAAATCTAACAAGAGATTTACAAGACTTGTATGTTGAAAATTATGAAATGCTGACAGAAGAAATAAAAACAGCCTAAATAAATAGAGAGACATACTGTGTTCATGCATTGGAAGATCCAATATAGTAAACAAATCAATCTTCCCCAAACTGATCTCTATATAGCTTTAATAAAATTCCTATTAAAATCCCAGCCAGATTTTTTATAACAAAGATAAGCTTAGTCTAAAATGTATATAGAAAAGTAAAGGCCCTCGAATAGCTAAAGTAATCTTGAAAAGTGGGAAGAATCATTGTACGTGATATTAAAGCTAATTATATAGTTACAGTAATCAAGACAGTATGGTAGTGGTACAGCAATAAACACATAAATCATATTAACAGAATAGAATACCCAGAAATATACCCACACAAATATACTCTCCCAACTCCTAAAAAAATGTTGCAAAAGCACTGCAACAAGGGAAGACGTCTTTTTTCAACAAATGGTGCTCATACAATGGACAACTATAGGCCAAACAAACCTCAACCTAAATCTCTCACCTTGCACAAAAATTAACTCAAAAACAGTTTATAAACTTAAATGTGCAATATAAAACTATAAAACTTTTAGGAAGAAAACAAGAAAATCTTCAAGATCTTTGGCTAGGCAAAAAGTTCTTGGCACTAAAAGCACAATTAATAAAAAGGAAAAACTGGTAAACTGGACACTAATCAAAATTAAAAATGTGCTATCAAAGTTCATGGGAAAAAATGAGAAGACAAGCTACATACTAACACAAAATACTTGCAAATCACATATCCAGCAAAGGTACAGTGTCTGGAACATACAAAGAGCTCTTAAACTCAACAGTGAAGAATCAAACAATCCATCCAAAAAATTAGCAAAAACGATTAAGAGATATTTCACTGAAGAGGCTTTACAGATGGCAAATAAGTACATGAAAAGATGTCCAACATCTTTAGCCATCAGGGAAATGAAAATTAAAATCATGAGGTATCATTATACATCAACCAGAATGGCTAAAATATAAACATAGTGGCAATGCCAAATGCTACCACAAATGCAGAAAACTCAACCATTCATACATTGTTGGTGAAAATCTAAAATGGTATAGCCATTCTGGAAAAAAAATTGGTAGTTTCTTATAAAACTAAGCATGCAATTGCATGCTACTCAGCAAATGCACTCCTGAGCACTAACTTATCCCAGAGGAGTAAAAATGTACGTTCACACAAAAATCTGTACAAGAATATTCATTGATTACCTTATTCGTAACAATCAAATACTAGAATCAGTCTAGATGCCCTACAACAAGTGAATGGTTAAACAAACTACATACTCCATGGAATAAATACTACTGAGCAACAAAAGGCACAAACTAGAGATACATGCAACAATTTTGATGAGTTGCCAAGGAATTATGCTAAGTAGGGGGAACAAGTTCCAAAAGGTTATATACTGTGTAATTTCATTTATGGAACTCTTTCAACAGGGCAAGATTTTAGAAATAAAGACAACGTCAGTGGCTGGGGGGAGATGGGGATGGGGGGCAGCAGGCGTTGCATGCGGCTCTCGAAGGGCAGCCTGAGGAGCCTGTAGTGCTGGAGCGGTTCAGCACCGCGACAGTGGTTGGTGGTGGTGCACAGACCCCCACATGCAAGAAAATGTCCAGAACTACCTACAGACACGCAAGTGTGCACAAGAACTGTTACTGGAGTTCTGAAAAATGTACTATTGGGGAAAATTGGGTGAGGGGTGGATGGGATCTGGCTGTATTATTTCTTTCAACTCCACATGAATCCACAATTACTTCAATAAAAATTTCAATGAAAAAAAGGTACATTCCATGTGATTCCATGTATATGAATTTCTGAAGAAGTCAAAACTGGAGGGTCAGAAAACAGATCAGTGGCTGCCGGAGGATGGGAGTCGGGGGAAGGGTTGAGTACAGGAGAGTGTTTTGGAGTGAAAGAACTGCTGCATATTCTGATTGTGCTGGTCATTACACACTGTAGAGTTTGTCAAAACTCAGAAATGCATACCAAAAAGGGTAAAACTTGCTCTATGTCCATTATACCTCAATAAACCTTATTTTTTTTTAAAATTACTTATTTTTATTTTCAGAGAGAGGACAAGGGAGAGAGAGAGAAACAACAATGAGAGAAACATTGATTGGCTGCCTCTTGCATGTGTCCTGACCAGGGACTGAACCCACGACCCAGGCATGTGCCCTGAGCGAGAGTCAAACCAGGGACCTTTCACCTCACAAAACAACACCCACACCAGAAAGGGTCATAATAAACCTTACTTTAAACAAAGAACACTACTAAAAATTCCTCACTGTGGAATAATATTGAAGATCTATTGTCATGTGAGAAAGGCAAGGTGTGTATTTTCTTCTGACTGTTTGTGTATCAAAAGTATACACTGAATAGCAATGGAAACTGTAACAGGAAACTTGTATCAGTAGTTGCTTTGGGACCAAATACATAAGTGGTTGCTAAGAATAAAAGTGAGAAGACTTAGTTTTTGGTCTACACCCTTTAAAAATTTTTAATCGGGGTCCATGTGGAACTATCACCTGATCCAAATGAGAATTAAATAGAATAAAATCATTTAAAAACTTGAAATATCTACCTCCAAATCATAAGAGTATTATGGATGACTATAAAATTTTAAACTTAAAGGAACCAGTTAATTTACAAGAAATATTAAAATATTACCAACTCAATTTATTTTATGAAGTTAATAGAACCTTTATAACAAAAACAGGAAAAAAAGTAAAAAAGAAAATTACAGACCAATTTTAAATATGAAAATAGACAGAAACATCCCCCAAAATTATAAAATTGAATTCTGCAGTGTTGTAAAGAATATAATATTTTACAATTAAGTTGAATATAAATATAATTCAATTCCTAAAAATGCATCATTAAAATTTAGATTAACAGAACAAAACAACATGATTATCTGAATACACAAAGAACATTTTATTAAAAATCAACATTCACTCCCTGGCTGGTGTGGCTCAGAGAACTGAGCGTGGGCCTGCAAACCAAAGGGTTGATTCCCAGTCAGGGCACATGCCTGGGTTGCGGGCCAGGTGCCTGATTGGGGGCACACGAGAGGAAACCACACATTGATGTTTTTCCCTCTCTTTCTGTCTCCCTTCCTCTCTCTCTAAAAATGAATAAAATCTTTAAAAAATAAAAATCAATATTCATAATAAAAGGAAGCTTCAATAAACAGAGACACTGACTACCTTAATTTAATGAAAGGCACTTATCAAAAACCTACAGCAAAAGTTATATTTCATATCAAAATATTTCACCCCGAGACTTTGAAAGTAGTCCCTTTAAAGTGAGAAACAAGATAAAGAAGGCCTCTTCTACTGTTCATTTATAATATTAAACTAGAGAAGTTCCTACCCAAGAAACAGAAAAAAGAGGGATAAAATTTGCAGATATGACTGTCTACATGGATCTGAAACTATTCTGTATATTAGCAAAAGTCAACACACAAAAATAAACCGCACACTTATCACACCAACAATAACCAACTAGAAAATAGTGAATGAAAAAATAATTGCATTTATAATAAATACCAAAGGTAGAAGATACCTAGAAATAAATTTAACAAAAATGAGAAAGGCCTTTGTGAGAGAATTAGAAACATTGTCAAAGAACAACAAAAACTCCTCTGAATTAAATGGAAAGATGTCCTATGTTCATAGATAAGAAGACATAATCCATTCTCCTAAATTAGCTAGTGAATTCGATGCAATCAGGATCCGAATTACAGTAGGATTTTTGTGGAATTTGATAAGCCAATCCTAAAATTCTTAGGAAAAATGGCCTATAATAATGAAGGTATTCTGAAAGCAAAAATTAAGTGGGGAAGCTTACCCTAATTGGGAATTCACACTAGTAATTTAGGAATTTTGTAATAGTACAGAAATTGACAAATACAGCCACAGAACAGAACAGAGCCCTGGAACAGAAGCATGAATGCATATAAAAAACAAGGTCCATGACCAAGGCAGCATTACAGATCAATCACGAACACCAATTATCCATATGGGATGGGGTCACAAAGCCTTAGAAACACATTCCAGGTAGACCAAAGACATAAATGTGAAAATACTTCGACAAAAAAACTCAGGAGATTATCTTAAATGATCTTTGGAAAGGAAAAGCTTTTAATAAGATAAAATAAGAAAAAACTACAGAGGATTGATAGATTCGATATTAAATTTTTTAAACTTTTCAAAAAAGTATGAAAAGATCAGACTGAAAGGCTACAGACTGAGAAGAAATTGCAACGCACACTGACAAAAAAATTATAAAATCCTACTTTATATTTTAATGGATATATAAAATATAATACGTAGACATACATCAAATTTTTTACCTGACTTCTTGAAGTCAGGAATAGGCTGAGAATAGAGGCAAAAAGATACTCCAATCTTATCTGTAACATCATTTCTTTTAATTAAAAAATAAACCTGAAGAGTAAAATATTAACAATGACCAGTTCTGAATAGTGTGAACATGAATGACTGTTTTATTATTCTCAGTATTTTTCAGTTTTTTAAAAAATTCTAAACAGCAAACAAAACAAAAAAGATAAAACTGGTCCCCTGCCGTTGGCAAAACAAAAGTTCAGACACTAAAGATAATACCCCTCAAGACCATGATTTGGGAAGGCTGGCTCTTATTCTTTCTTTCCTTTGCAGGTATATTCAAATACTCACACATAATTCCAATCAAGATTAGGAAGGCAGCTTATCTTCTGCTGGGCTGGGAAAGTGGCAAGAAGTCAAAATAAAGCCCCAGGTAATTGGAATGACAAAGGCTGCAAGCAACAGGGGAAGCTAGCATTTCAGAGGCTCTCCAAGATGCATCCAGGAGAAAGCCCCCTTTGTCTCTCTGCAGGCCCAGGCTGAATGGGAGCAGTGCTGTGTCAGGGCCTTGTCAGAGGATGATGGAGCCTGGCAGTATGGAGAACCCCAGGAGACTCGTGTCCTATGGAGGAATGTTTCTTCACAACAGCAGGTCCTCTGTCTGCAAGGAACATGAGGTAACGGATGAACACAGCACACTGGGATTTCTCCAGCATCCAAGACAAAATGAACCTTCACTGAGGCGGTGTCCAAATACAGGTTGCTGCCCTGCTCTCACAATAACATGAAGATACAATCAGCTCTATTTAGAAACACCACCAGCCTCAAGCAGGAAAAAAACACTCCCCATATTTTAAAAAGCATCCCGTTAATGACTGACAAAGAGCATCTGAGGAATGCCTACTACGACCCATGACATCGTAAATAAGAACTTCCCAGGGCACAGTTTAGGGATTCCTTGGGACAAACCGAAGCGAAGCACTGAAGGAGAGGAACAGTGAAGAAAAGCCTTTAAGGAAACCTACGGCTGGCTTTGCCATTCTGTCTCTGGCAACATTTCCTCCCATCAAGTAACTGTTCACATGAGCTATGTGTCTTATAATTCCTCTTTATGAAAAAAAAATTTTAAAGACTGAAAAAAGCTACATCCCAAACCAATGAATTTACTTCCCCCACTATCCTCAAAAACAAAAACAAACCACTGAATCTCAAGAGACATAGGTACTCTGACTTCTAAGAGAAATCTCTTTGCCTCTTTTTAAAACTAGGACCGGGTATTAGTAGTTAAGTACTAAATAAGCAATTTAAATTATAATTCTCAGTGGAAATTAAGAGATAAAGCAAACACAAAAGGAAAAACTGATAAATATAGGCAACACAGCAAACATCAGATAAAGGGCAAGGCAAAAATAACAAATACGTAAACTTGAACATGTACCAGATTCATAAACACAGAAATTTCCTTCTCTCTGAATGACCTTTCTATACCCTATGAGAAATCAGGGCTACAAACATCAGAAGAAAAGCAGAGCCTCACATGGTGTCTTCCAAGGACCACCTCTGGTGCTGCAGTCAAGTCCGGCTCTATTGTGTGCATCTCTGCAGGGGCAGAGGCCACCTCCAGCATGCAGGGCCTCCTTCACTAGTCTCAGCTTCTCCTTCTAAATGTAAACCAAAATCCACCCATGCACTTTGCCCACTGAAACCTTTCAGTGATTTTCACTGTTCTCCCTACTCCCCCCAACACAAATCCTACTCTCCTGGCATGTCATGCCAAGGTACTTTAAAGGAGTGCCCGGGCCCCTTCCTTCCTCCCCAGAATCATCAGTCACACTTCCCACTACAACTTTTCACTAAGTCACACTGAACCACTGTGGTTCACTACACACAAAGACTTGTTTCCTACTTCTGTGCCTTTAATCCCCAGGTACTCAAAGCTGTCTAGAATACTCTCTCCTAACCTTCACCAGATCAACTCATTTTCTACAAAGCAGCACCTCTTGTGGCAGAGGCCAGCACCTCGACTTTGTGCTCCCAGCGCCTAGTGGGAATATCCCCCACATGGTCAGGCACTGCTCTAAGCACTGAGGTGCCGAGCAGCGGTTCCCACTTTCACAGAGCACTCAGCACGCTGTGTGGAGAACAGCAGCAGACAAGAAGTCTAAGTTCGGCATTGAAAAATAAAAGTAGGTTAAGAGACAAACAGGATGGTCATGGAAAGAACCTCTGATACAGTTATCAGCAAAGGCAAAAGCCAAGCAGTTCTGGTGGTGCATTCCAAATGGGAAAAATGCAAAGGCCTGAGGTGAGAGTGTTTTGAGGTATTTGAGGAATAGTAAGGAATTATAAACTTGAGTTCTTACAAATTGGTTGCCATGTGGAGAACAGGCTGTAGCAGACAAGGGCAGATCCAGGGAATTAGAAGGCTACAATAAAAATTCAGAGTGGGGGATGATGAAGGCTTGAACTAAAATAAATGGTAAGAAGTAGTCGGATTTTATATATGTGTTTGAAAGAACTGAAGGAAAAAAGAAATGGACTAGACATAAAATGGAGAAAGAAGTCAAAAATGATGGCAAGGTTTTTGCCCTGAGCAACTGGAAAAATGGAGAAATGGAGGAAAACTTGCAGAGCAGTAAGCGGTGGAGGTGGAGCAGGGGAAGACAAGGGAGGGTGTATCAAAAGTTTGGTTTTGGACACATCAGGTTTAAACATCCACCTGGGGGATCGGTCCAGAAGAGAATAGTCCAAGGACCAAATATGGGGGTAACAGGATTTTTAGAGGTTTGGAACATGAGGAGGATCCAGCACAGCCCATACTTCTCTAGTTTAGCCCAGGTGGCAAGCATTTTGAGAGTAGACACTACTTTTGTTGTCTTTTTATCTCCAGCTTCTGGCCCAGTGCCTCTTGGTTCATAATATGTATTTAGTAAATACATGAAACTGTCCTTTAAACCCAGCTAGAATCTAGCATTATTTCCAAAAGTTCTCTAGCAGAACATGAGAGTCCAAAAACTGAAATGTGACCAGCCCAGAAGGGACACTTTTCTAACTACCTGCATCACACACCGAAGACATTCTGCACAGCACACCACTGCCAGACAAGCCATGGAGAGGCAGACACAGATGAAGTCTCTAAAACTAAGGCTTTCGATCAGAAAAGCAAGCTCTACGTGGCTAATTAAGGACCAAGAATCAGGAAATGCACTGTCATACCTGTTCCCTGGTAGTTTTCTTATAAATCCCCAGGTGGAATTATCTATTTACTCAGCATACATTTTTGAACTATTGCAATGTTTTAGGAACTGTTGCACACTTAAAAATAAACTATGATAGCATTCATGCTGATGCAAAAGGGAATGATGAACAAGTGCAGTGGAATTTATATGTGCAGTGCAGTGGAATAGATAATTCCACCTGGGGATTTATAAGAAAACTACCAGGGAACAGGTATGACAGTGGATATATGTCAACTGTAGCTGTCCAGCATCTGAATGCCCTTCTGATTTGAGGGAAACCCAACAGAGATGAGAGGCAGGAAGCACTTCCCACTATAGAAGCTGAACAGGAGTAGATGTTCTCTTTTTCCATTCCCTGAAAGCTAGAGCATAGCAAGGTGACAAAAACCTGTCTGGTGTAGCTGGAATTTTAGCATGTTGAGATGTAACGTACAGCTGCAAGGCCTAACAGATACTATTCAATGCAGACAAATAAGAGTCAAGAATTCAAAGGCATGACTGTAATGCCTTTGGGCAACAAAGTCTAGGAGCTTGCTGACGACTGCCCAGTGGCTAGTGTAAGAAGCCCACTGTGGGCATAGTAAGACAGAAATCTTGGCTGTGCCTTGCTTCCCATTAGTCCTACCCAAGTCCAATTTTTTAATCTTCCTGACACTCTGAGCTAAATGCCTACCCTACTTCAGTTGGCCAGAGTTTATTTCTGTTGAGTGCACAAAGAAATTGGTATCTCAGGTAATTCTGAAAGGCAGTTTGGGATTGGTTTCTGGCTATCAGGGGTAAATGAGTAGCATATCAGTGCTCATGGAAGGGATTCTATGAGACTTTGACATGAAGAAGTAAAATAACTGATTATCACTTGCAGACACGTGAAATGTTTTAGTTAATTGAGGGAGTGCTGCCAAGAATAAAACAATATAAGGGCACCAAGAATTCATGGCTATGACGTACAGCAACTGCTTATTTAAGGGCACAAGTTAGCTTCAATAAAAAGAACATTAAGGTCAAACTCCTATAAATTAGATTCAAGGCACATACGGAAACCCAGGTACTTTTAAGAAGATGATCTTCCTCTCTTACAACAAGGAAGCTGAGGTAGCTCTAAAAGCACATGCACTTTGTTTGATATTCCAGGTTGTTGAATTATAGGGTCAGTAAATTCATAAATCTGCATCCTACTGGGACTGTTCTATGACAACCGGAGCACAAATTATGGGGCAGAGGGGAGAGAGAAAGAAAGACAGAGAGAGGACTGGAGAGACTATGAATGAGAATAAACTGAAATATATATAAAAAAAATTACCACTGAATTGGAGTCTCAAACTTCTAGCCAAGATGGAGGTATAGGTAGATACACTTTGCCTCCTGAACAACCAAAAGAAGGACAACAAGTTTAAAAACAAAAAATAAGCCCTGGCTGGAGTAGCTCAGTGGATTGAGCACAGGCCTGTGAAGCAAAGGGTCACCGGTTCGGTTCCCAGTCAGGGCACATGCCTGGGTTGCAGGCCAGGTCCCTGGTGGGGGACACATGAAAGGCAAGCACACATTGATGATTCTCTCCCACTCTTTCTCCTTCCCTTCCCCTCTCTCTAAAAATAAATAAATACAATATTAAAAAAAAAAAACCAGAACTGCCTGAAAATCAAACTGTATGGAAGTCTGACAACCAAGGAGTTAAAGATGAAACATTCACCCAGACTGGTAGGAGGGTGAAGAGTAGACAGGCAGCCAGGGTAGCGAGGACTTGAGAAAGGTGGCTGGAAGATAAGGAGAGGTGGCGGCTGGGGGAGTGGGCAGCCCCACATTTGCATGCAAATAAACCAGGAGGAACAAATGGGGAGCAAGACAGGCCATACAACCCAGGGTTCCAGCAAACGGAAATAAAGCCTTAAAACCTCTGACTGATAAAAACCTGTGGGGGTTGAGGTAGGGTTGAGGCAGCAGGAGAAACTCCCAGCCTCACAGGAGAGTTCACTGGAGAGACCTACAGGGTCCTACAATGTATACAAACCCACCCACCTGGGAATCAGCACCAGAAGGGCCCAATTTGCTTGTGGGTAGCAGGGGAAGTGACTGAACGCCGGCCAAGAG
Organism: Carollia perspicillata; assembly: GCA_004027735.1. NCBI lineage: Eukaryota > Metazoa > Chordata > Mammalia > Chiroptera > Phyllostomidae > Carollia > Carollia perspicillata. Next base: position 50,628 of record PVKM010001583.1, read on the forward strand.
ACTAGCAAGCAGCACTGTTCCCTCTTGAACCCCTCCCCCACATACAGCACCACAATGCAGCACATGGGTTGCCCCGCCCTGGAGAATACCCAGACAAAAAAAATATGGCCCAAGTGAAAGAACAGATCAAAGCTCCAGAAAAAATACAACTAAGTGATGAAGAGACAGCCAACCTATCAGATGCACAGTTCAAAACACTGATAATCAGGATGCTCACAGAAATGGCTAAATATGGTCGCAAAATAAAGGAAAAAGTGAAGGCTATGAAAAGTGAAATAAAGGAAAATGTACAAGGAACCAACAATCAAGGAAAGGAAACCAGGGCTCAAATCCAGAGTTTGGAGCAGAAGGAAGAAATAAACATCCAACAGAATAGAATGAAGAAACAAGAATGCAAAAAAATGAGAGGTTTAGAAACCTCTGGGACTTTAAACACTCCAACATCAGAATCATAGGGATGCCAGAACAAGAAGAGCAAGAAATTGAAAGCTTATTTGAAAAAATAACAAAGGAGAACTTCCCCAATCTGGCAAATAGATTTCCAGGAAGTCCAGGAAGCTCAGAGAGTCCCAAAGAAGTTGGGCCCAAGGAAGCACACACCAAGGCACATCATAATTACATGAGACAGGATTAATGATAAGGACAGAATCTTAAAAACAGCAAGAGAAAAGGAGACAGTTACCTACAAAGGAGTTCCCATAAGTCTATCAGCTGATTTCTCAAAAGAAACCTTACAGGCAAGAAGGGGCTGGAAAGAAGTATTTGAAGTCATGAAAGGCAAGGACCTATATCCAAGATGACTCTATCCCAGCAAAGCTATCATTTAGAATGGAAGGGAAGATAAAGTGTTTCCCAGATTAGGTCAAGTTAAAGGAGTTCATCATCATCAAGCCCTTAGTACATGAAATGTTAAAGGGATTTATCTAAGATAAAGATGATCAAAACTATGAACAATAAAATGACAACAAACTCACAACTATCAACAACTGAACCTAAAACAACAACAACAACAATGAACTAAGCAAACAATTGGAACAGGAACAGACTCACAGAAATAAAGATCACATGGAAGGTTATTAGCATTGAGGAGGAGAGGGGAAAATGGGGCAAAAGGTACAGGAAATAAGAAAGGGAAAAATTATAGTTCTAAATTTTTGTCTAGTTGGCTGATTAGAAATTGGGCTCATTGGTGATCTATTCTAAAAAAAGTTGAGATGTCACCAATTCTTTGGGATAATGTAAAAGGAGGAATTCACAAACTTCAGTACACAGGAATAATGACTATTACTATAACCCTTGTTAGCCCTTCACCCATTCTCCACCTGCGAGCACTAAGAGGACCCAGATGATACCTCGTTCTCCAAGGCCTTGAAAAATACATTAGTGAGTAAAGCACCTATATTTGAAAAACGTATTATAGGCCAGAGATGCTGCTAGGATACACTGATACCAGGCTGCTCACTCCAATCTCAAGAAGGAAGAGACACCAAAATGTGGCATACAACCACTAGTGAGTGAGAAAGTAGGCATCGTTACATAAATAGGAAGCAAGGCCTAAGTGGGAATTTTATATATACATGTATGTGGACTTGCTTTCTTATCCTTTCAGCTACCCTCTGTCTTTTGATTGGAACACTTAATCCATTCACCTTAATTACCTAAAAGTGATTATTGATATGTACTCATGCATTGCCATTGTATTCTTTATAATTATATTGCTTTTAAAAATCCTTTTTTATTCTTAAAGAAGTCCCTTTAACATTTCCTGTATTACTGTTTGGGTGCTAATGGACTGCGTTAGCTTTTTCTTGTCTGGGAAGCTCTTTATTTCCTCTTGAATTTTAAATGAAAGCCTTGCTCTTTGGAGTAGTCTTGGTTATAGTTCCTTGCTTTTCATCACTTTGAATATTTCATGCCACTCCCTTCTGGCATGAAATGTTTCTGTTGAGAAACCAGCTGACACTCTTATGGGGACTCCCTTGTACATAACTGCCATATTCTTGCTACTTTTAATACCTTCTCTTTGGCTTTATCCTTTGCCATTTTAATTATGATGTGTCTTGCTGTGGGCTTCTTTGGGTTCATCTTTATTGGGACTTGCTGTGCCTCCTGGACTTGAGTATCTTTTTCCTCTACCAGGTCAGAGAAGTTTTTAGTCACGATTTATTCAAATTAGTTCTCAGTCCCATGCTCTCCCTCTTTTCCTTCTGGTAACACTATGATGTGGATGTTGTTAACACTTCATGTTGTCCCAGAGGTCCCTCCTCATTATTTTTTTCTTTTCGCTTCTTTGATAGGGTGTTTTCTGCTACCTTGTTTTCCAAATCACTGATTCAATCCTCTGCTTCATCTGATCTGTTGCTGATGCCTTCTAGTGTATTCTTCTTTCCTTAGTGGTTCTTTTTTACGGTTTCTATGTCCTTTTATATTTTTATGGTCTCTTTAAGTTCTCACTTAGTTCATCCATTCTTCCCCAAGTTCCTTGAACATCCTTATAATCATTGTTTTGAATGCTGTATCTGGTAGATTGCTTGCTTCCATTTCATTTAGTTCTTTTTCTGGGGATTTCTTCTGTTCTTTCATAGGGGACATGTTTTTTGTCTCTCCATTTTGGCTGCCTCTTTGTGTTTCTTTCTGTGTATTACCTCCCAGTCATGGTAGGGTGGCCTTACGTAGTAGGTGTCCTGTGAGGCTCAATGGTGCAGTCTTCCTGATTACTTGAGTTAGGTGCTCCAGGAATGTCGCTTGGGTAGGATACATAAGCCCTCCTTTTGTAGTTGAGTCTTGATTGCTGTTGGCCCACCCTGTCCATGGGTAGGGTTGACTCTCAGTTTGACTGAGGATTGACCTCGACCACAATGTACAAGCTTCTGTTCGAGAGCTGATCCTATTAAGTGGAATTCATGCAGCAGGGTGTGGTGCCTGCTAAGATCTCCCTTTTGGTATTCAGCTTGAGAAGCTAATTGGCTTGTGCTCTGATATCTCAGGGTAGCCACACTGCATGTTACTTCTTGGATCTCTTGGAAGGCACTTTGGTGCAGGTCAATGTCACACACTGCCTGTGACTGGTCCTGGGCTACCTGTTTGAAGCTACAAAACAGTCCACAGTTTGTGGCTGCCTCTGCTGGGCCTGGGTGCACATGAGTAGCCAAGCTCCATACCAATTTGGGTTCTGCCAGTACCAGGATGGGGGCAGGTCAGCAAAAGGCAACAAGCTACCTGGAAATAGGCCTCCACCTGTGGGCTACCTGTTAGGCTTAGTCACTAAAGGAGCCACAGGCAGTGTGCAAGTTATATGAGGCAGGTCTCAGTGAATCACCAGGTAAGAGTGATGTTCACCAGGTTGGTACAGATTCAGTCTTGGTAATACTGCTGCCTCTGAGGGCACTCAACAGAAGTCTCGGGGTATACTGAGGCCAGTTCCCACCAGCCTAAAGCCTGTGAACCTTTGTGGCCTCAGGGAGTTTTCAGGGTAAAGCCAGTAGAGTTCATCAAACTAAAAGAGATCAAGATTTGGCTCTGTGGAGTAAAGGCTCTACACAAGAATGGTAGTGCCAGTTGGGGTGTGCGGTGGGTGAGCAGTGGTTAGGTGGGGAAATAAGCCCCTTCCATAGCCTTCCGAAAGTCTGGACCATAGGCCTAGGCTGGCTGCAGCCAGCGAACTCCTCTATAGGGCAAAAGCTTGGCAGGGCTGGGCAGGGCCTCAGGTGGTTGGGAGAGGGGACTACTGTATCTACCCAGACTGAGCATATGGAAGGGAGAGTGCTTGACCCAGGAAAAGATGGCATCTGTGGACTGGGACTCAGCATTGGGATAATGGCAGCTGTCTTGTTAGTTCTCTCCTCGAAGCCACACAACCTGATCTCTCCCTCTATGACTCCAGTCTGCTCTGAGCTGTCTTCTACCTGCTGGAGCCCAGGGTGTGTAGCAATGAATGAGATTTTTTTGTCCTGGCCCTTTTAGAGGGTGAGTGGGTTTCTAGAAGACTCCCATCTTACCCTGGCAGATGAAATACCCACTGGTTTTCACAGCCAGGTGTTATGTGGACTCCTCTCCCCAGCACTAGTTCCCTTGGCTAGAAAACATGGTATGGGGTTCAGACCTGCCACTCCTCAGGGAAAACCTTTGCAGATAAGATAACCCTCTCAAGTCTCAACCACAGCACGTGGGTGTTCTGACCTTCCCTACCAGTCTCAATGTGGCTTCTTCTGTAAATCCTTGGTTATGAGATTCCTGTTCAGCTAGCCAGTGGTTATTCAAGCGGACTCTTCTGCTTCAGTTGTAATTCCAGTTTGGTCCTGGGAGGAGGTGAGTATATCTTCCACCTACTCTGACACTATATTTGATCTCCAAAGTGATAATTAAAATCCTTGACTGCATGCATCTTTTATAATAACTAATCAATCAGAGTGCTTAGGATTAGAATAAACAGGTAATCTAATTTCAGGGACAGTAAAATGATTTGTACAAGGAGTACAGGAGAGCAGGTAAGAACATTTTTTTTATTTTTTATTTTTTTAAATATGTTATTTATTTATTTTATTTTAGAGAGAGGGGACAGAAAGGAGAAAGAGTGGGAGAGAAACATCAATGTGTGGTTGCCTCTCATGTGTTCCCTACTGGGGACCTGGCCTGCAACCCAGGCACGTGCCCTGACTGGGAATTGAACCAGTGACCCTTTGCTTCACAGGCCCGTGCTCAATCCACTGAGCTACACCAGCCAGGGCAGAACAATTTTTTTAAATGTAACTGCAGGGAAAAGATGTGTGTATAGATGTTGAGTAGTCAGAGTGGCAGACTATAGTAGATAGTCGTCCCTCGCCATATCATGGTTCACTTACTGCGGGTTTTTAAAACCCATGATACAGTGAAGCCGCAATAAGTGAACTGTGATATGGCGAGGGACCACTGTACAGTTCACTGGTGAGTACCCATATGGAATTTTATATGTTGTTAAAATTACGTAGGTTTAAGAGTGTGGAAAGTGTTTAAGAGCATATGAAGTGTTTATAAGAATGTGGGAAAGGTTAATAAGAGAGTGGGAAAGATTTATAGGAGTGTGGGAAGGGTTTATAAAGCCTTCAAATATATATAAATAATAAAATAAGTATGACACCACTACTTCGAGGATTTTCACCTATTGCGGGGGTCTCTGGAACATAACTCCTATGATAGGTGAGGGATCACTGTATTTTTTTGCTGAACTGTTTCTATTTGGGGAAAAGTCCCAAGTCCACCTTGCTGCAGAAGCCAAAGTGAAGCAGAAAATCTCTCTCCTCATCTTTTGGGAAACAGAATATGAGCACATATTCTGCTCATATAGCCAACCAACTGGTCAAATGCATATTTTTGATACTTACAGAATAAAGTAAAGATCAGTGAGAGATTACTTTCAAGACTTACAGGGGAATCAAAATCCACGACACAGCCACAGTATCCAGTAGTGAAGCACCGCACTGTAGTGTCTAGATGTGAGTGTCAGCAGAAGCATATAAAACACACTGTGAGCTGAAACCTTGGCTATCCTTGCCTCCCTCAGTTCCTGTCTAATCCTAGTCCTTCAGCCTGCCTAACGATCCCTTCAGTTTCTCAGTATCCTTCCAACAAATTCTTCCCCTAGTTAAAGACAATTTCTACGACCTGTTTTCAAGAACACCAACTAGTACAGAGACATAAATACCACTTGGGATATGTATGCTGTCAGAAACAGAGAACAATTCACTGCATGTATGTGTGTGTGTGTGTATATATACACACGTATATTCACATACACAAACACACACACACTTCTTGCAGCAGACTAGAAGTTAAACAAACTATAATGGAAGGTTCTGGCTCAAAACCAGAATATTCACTTCTCTCGCTAATATGTTAGCTTGAATCAAACAAAGCTATAGATATTAGACCACTTTTTACCTAAAAAATTTTCATGCAGTTGAACTTAATATTTCTGGGTTGTATTAAAGGCATGGTGATGTCAATTTCTCTCTACCTGGCTATTCTTAGCTAATTTTAAAAGGTTACCTTCTAAATCCTTACTTAATTTCTCTAATACTTTTTAAATGCTTAGGCTTTAAAATTCTATTGGACACTAATAATACCACAAAATCTTTTTATACAACATGGGTTGAACCTTACAGATGCTGACCTCCATAAAGCCTATAAATATTAGAGAACGTTGGGAGAAAACGAATATGTTTAGTAAGAACAAATTAAAATCACAGAAACTTGTCAGGAGGACCAAGTGATTTGACACATTCAATCCTAACCTGTATCCTGTTCGTCTGAATCTCCTCATGTTAAATGGGAATTAAAATTATACCTAAAGTCATTTTGGAAAGTGTGTTAGCATGTAGGTGACTGAGTATAGTTACCAATACTAGAAACCTGTTTTGGGAATTTTTTTCTTTTATATTTATTTACCTTTATCATATCTGTCACATTTCCTTTTATATTGACACAGTATTAAAGGCAGTTCCTCACCAAACTACATATATATAATCTTCATATACTTAAAGGCAGTTACTAATCTCGCCCATGGCGTTTCTCTTCATACTCAAACTAAAATCCTTTAATATTTCCTGGAGTCTGGTTTCCAGTCCTTTCTGCATATTCTCTAAACCTCGTACACATTTGCCAAATCTTCCAAATTGCAGAACTTAGTATATCCTAAATGCAGATGCAATGTGAAAGAGAGACCAATCTGGGGCGCAGAGAAGTCACCCCCCTGGAGCCGAGGATTACAAGGGATCGATGATATGAAGTATGGAGTGGGAACTACTGGAAGCAGTCAAATACTTACCCAGTGCAAGGCAGAAGAAATACACTGTGGAAAATGAAATAAAATTGGTTTGCTTTTGTGTATCTTTATTCCTTAACCTATCTCTGGTATCCTCTAAAAGGGTCCAATGATAAACTATTAGATTTTGCTCTACAAAAATAGGTTTTAAATTGCCACAATACTCGTTAAAGTGCTGTTGAACTAATGAGCGGATTTACCTGAATGGCACTTCTTCCTGCGGAACATCCACATGGTAACGAATAAAAAATCTCTCAGAATCTTCCCGCTCGCTGTCAGTAACAACGCTCCCATTAAGTTTGGAAACTGATGGCAATCTGTAAGTCAAAACCAAAATAAGGACATTTTAAGATACTAAAAATATTAGCTTTGGAAATAAAACTGTGAGTTTGAAGCTCAGGCTTATTCTCTTGAAAGGACACATGTGATGCAGCTCTACTTATATAGAACCACGACAAACTAAAGTGGCATAAAACAAATGGACTAAAAATATTTAAAGTTTCACTTTTGTGTGAGACACTGAACTTTCATCATCATAACTCCTTGCACCATGTCCAACTTAAATATAATGAAAGCCACAAATGTATTTTAAATTCTCTAGCAGCTATATTTTAAAAAGTAAAACTAAAATAGATCTAATTAATTTTAATAATATATTTTATTTAGCCTAATAGATGCAGGATATGATCATTTCGACCTGCAGCCAATACTAAAAGATGGCTGATGAGGTACTTCGTGCTCTCTGTCACATGAAGTGTTTGAAACCCTGCACACGGTTCACACACAGAGCACAACCCCACTCAGACCAGCCACGTTGCAAGGACTCCGCAGTCACACAAGGCGCCTGGTGCTGCACGGCACAGCCTAAGTCGACACGGGAGTCAGTACAACTGGCTTATATGCTTCGGTAATTAATTCATTATATTTTTAAAAAGAACTATGTAAAAAATAAAATACAAGACCGACTGCAAGACTTCTTCTTCATAGACGAAAACCATGCTGACACTTATCTCCTCAGTGAGGTATTAACGTGTACACCAACCACCAGAAAGCAGTGAACGTCTACGAGCTGTCAGTCGGTCAGAACGATCAATACGCACTTTAAATGACCTCTCTTCTACAGACAGCTTTAAAGCCTATTGTTCTCCTGTTAAAACTGCTGTCTATAGTACACAAAGAGAATAAATCAAAGGTCCTGGCCCTTTACATTTCAGCTGAAAAGCACTGCTACTGAAGGCATGTACAAGAATAAACTCTTCTGGGCCACTGCAGTGTCTGCGGGAGTCTGAGACAGCAGAGACATGGGAGTCAAAGGAAGACGATTACAATACAGTAGTCACATCTACGTTGATCTACGTGATGAGAGATATAAATGCTGCTCTCTTAAGATTTACATTACTGAAACAGTCCCATTCTGGGGTATTTACACTTTAAATGACCACTATGTTAATGAAAATAAGAACAACTGATTTCCTATTGTACCTAGTTTTACCTCATGATGTAAAACAGAACTTCAAATATTACATGTATCCAAAAGTATAAAATAAAATAGATTTTGAGGGAATTCTGCAGTGGTCTTGGCAGGCCAATTACATTTCACATTTTTCTCATCACACTGCATTCCTTCGCTCCCAGTGTTGGAGCCTTAAAGCAGCTCCTTCAAGCAGCGAATGCACGAGTTGGATCAATTTATAGTGCACGCCCTCCTAAACCACGTATCATTCCTTTATTGATATAACCAGGCCCCCAAGGGGGAGGGAAGTGCAAGCGTAAGGACAACAGACCTGGCTATCACCAGTTTCCTTCGCTCCTCGGTGGTATATGGCTGCAGAAGAGGAATTCCTAACAATCTCACTTCTTCAAGTTTGGGGAAGGAATTTAGTTTGTCAATGTCTTCCCAGGACTGCAAACCTAATTTGAGAAATACGTTGTTTAAATAAATCCAAAAAAGGACACAAAATAAGAAGATAAACATAGCAAAAAACTACTTCAATTAATAATATGTGAAATGTTAAAATAATCGTAAAGTAGTTAGAGACCTGCGCTGTTTTTTTATCCAAGGAAAGGATAGAATACATTCAAACAGCTTAAACTCTTTTCTTACAGTCTCTTCTATCCCTGAGATCCCAGGGGTCAAGAAGAGAGACCTCTACTCTCCAACATCCACTCACCTACTAATTCTCCACCCAAGTGGCTTGTAAAGGGAATATAACTAGTGGTCTCAATAAGCAGGATGTATTTCATGATCACAGAAAATAAGCGATGTGATCAATTCTTTCATCAAATTATAGACTCATAGAACATAACTACTGATCAGAGTTGATACTGTCAGACTTAAAGTTTTACCGAACAAATTCTAACATGGGGCAAGGTCAACAGAACCAGAAACTAAATATTATCTCTCTTTCATACCATCCTCATTTTGGGGACAGGGAAAACAGATTCAAGAAATTTAAAATGAAAAACCTGAACCTTTAAGTAAAAAGAACATGCAACGAATTAAGTTCATTTAGTCCCAAAACAAAACTATTCCTGCAACTGTGAGCAAATGTATCATCCAAGCCAATACTCCACACTGGCAGGAACAATATTCTGTAGTAACGATGCTGGTCAGTTTTACAACACATTAAATCCATGTTACAGAGTGCAGTCCCTTCCTAGCTCTAGCAGCCTTCCGCAACGGCAAAGGCAGAGGAGCAGTTTTTGAGAACGCTGGTGCCCAACTGTCCCCAGTCACAACCGTCCTCCTCCCTTCAGAATGGCATTCCCATCTAGAAGGAAGTATGGAATTAGCTCAAGGGTGTCGAGTTATGGAACAAATAGTTTCCTTATGCAAAATACTAGTTTTTAAAATTTAGTTCCCACACTTACAACTTCTATGGCAAATTCAACTGTTTTGTTTCAGTTGTGGGTTAATTATTTTTAGTTACCATATGTAGCTATTTTTAAAAATAGGCCGAAAGGCAATGTCAAGAGAAGGAGGAAAAAAACCACACAATGGGAGAATGTATGTGCTAAATACGCATCTTATAAAAGATTATTACCCAAAATATACAAAGAACTCTTAAAATTCCACAATAAGAAAATGAACAACCTAATTAAACAGTGGGCAAAAAAAGACCTGAACAGACACCTCACTAAAGGAGATACATAGATGGTAAGTAAGCATATAAAAAGATATCCAATATCATATGTCATTAGGAAATTGCAAATTAAATCAACAATGAGATACCACTACACACCTATTAAAATTGCCAAAATCCAAAACAATGACAACACCAAATGCTGACAAGGATGTGAAGCAACAGGAGCTCTCGTTCATTGTTGGTGGGAATGCAAAATATTACAGCTACTTTGGAAGACAGTTTGGCAGTTTCTTATAAAACTAAACATACCCTTACCACATCATCTAGCAATTACTTTCCTTGGTATTTACCCAGATGAACTGAAACTTTATGTCTGCACAAAAACCTGCACATGGAGGTTTACAGCAGCTTTATTAATAACTGCCAAAGCTAGGAAACAACCAAGACTTCTGCAGTTTGTGAGAGGATAAACTGCAGTCCATCCAGACAATGGGCTGGCACAGGTTGAGCCTGAGAGAATGTAAGTGCTGTAAGGAAACAAGCTATGAAGCCATGAAAAGACATAAAGAAACTTTAATGCATATTATTAAGTGAAAGAAACTAATCTGAAAAGGCTATGTACTGTGTGATTCCAACTATATATCTGCGAAAGGCAGAACTATGGAGACAGTAAACAGATCCGTGGTTGTCAGGGACTGGGGAGGAGGGGAGAATATGCAGGTGGAGCACAGAGGATTGTTGGAGGCATGAAACTGTTACCTGTTGACTACACTGGTAGCTATGTGTCATTATAAATTTTCCAAACCCATAAGATGTACGACACCAAGAGTGAACACCAAGAGTGAACCTTAAAGTAACCTGTGGACTTTGGGTGGTGACGGTGTGTCAGTGTAGGCTCAACTAGCAAACGTATTGCTTTTGGTGCTGGGATATGGATAGTGGGGGAGGTTGTACATGTACGAGTGAAGGCAGGGAGGGTGCAGGAACTTTCTGTTCAATTTTGCTGTGAATCTAAAACTTCTCTAAAAAATAAATTTTATTATCTTTTGGAAAAGGCTAAAAATATTCACTCTCATGATATACAGAGTTAGGTGGCAACAAACTGGCAAGCAATCATATTTAAGTATGACAAAAGAGAAAAGAGCATTTGAAAGGCATAGCAGGTTGGGACTCCCTAACCTAAATCCAGACAAAACAGTCTAGCTTGTAATTCCTTATATTCTTTTTTTACTCTGCCTTTTATTATACATTAATTTCACTCCTTTCATATATAACTTTATGCATATGAAATACATAAATTCACCCCTTTAATACAAAACATGTAAATAGCTAATGTAATGCTATGCCACTTGATTCATGAAATTGTTGAATTCAGATAATCAATAGGCATCTGCATTTTGCTCTTGAAAATGCATCCTATAAGAAGGCAGAACTGGTAAAGAAATACACTTTCACTGTACTCATGCACAAGCGCGTATAAATTTGCATGTAGAATGAAAACAAGCCCACGCCTCACCTGACTTGTGGAGGCTGATGGATCGCAGATTAGGAAACAACCTGGCCAGTGAATCATCAGGCTCCTCGATAGCATTCAAATGATTGTTGGCCAGGACGAGGGTATCTAGCGCAGGAAACATAACTCCTAACTTTCGTATTTCAGTCCAGTCTTGGAGGTTATTGTCTGTTATATGCAGGAGCTTCAGAGAATGACAGCAAACAGAAGGACAAGACACTGTTTCATAGTCATTAAGGCACAGGAAGAGCTCCTCCAAACTGCAGAGAAAAACAGGAAATATTTCATTGTTCAAAGCAGTTAATTTTCTACTTTGCATCTATTTTCATTTATTCAAGAAACAAATAAGTGCCTACTATGTGCAAGACTCTCCTAGGTGCTGTAGAGAAAATATAAAAATGTCTTCCTGAAGCTTACAACACAGCTGGGAACACAGCGGAGAAATATATAACCCAGCACTGAATCACTTTTGTGCTTTATTAAGCAGTACTAACTACAAGTACAACAGTGTTTCATATAGGAATGGAATTGCAATTGTAGTTAGAATAATCAGGAAAGGATGCCTAACCTTGAAGGAGGGGCATAAGTTGAGAGAAGATGGAAGAAAATTCCAGAAACAACATGAACGAATTTTAAGAATAACACAGTAACTACCATTTATTGAATTCCTGCCATGTGTCAGACACTGTGTCAGGTGCTTTATAGCCTGTACTTCTATTTCTGCAAGGCAGATATAATTTTACCCATTTTATAAATAAGGAAACAGAGCTCAAAGAGGTTAATTAGCTTATCAAAGGTCATATGATTAGAAAGTACAACTGGCATTTCAAAGCCCATCTATGCATGCTAGATGCTACGGGCCATGCGGAGACCGACCTCTTCAGAGTTACAGCGGGAAACTGAGATGGACTCATTCAGTGGGTGAGACCAAAGTCTGTGAGGCTTTGATAACGTTCACAACTACACAGTTAAAGAAACTGCAGCTTCATGTATTTCTTCAAACTACTTCCTTTTACATTTATGTATATTTCAAGATAGATACAAATAAAAGACACTTCTAAACTGACAAAAGTATAATTTCGTGCTTAAGTTATTGAAAAGAATACCAGGTTCATTTCCAATAAGGCCAGCTATGCACTTAATCATCTTGGTGTTAATATATTTTAGAGACACTGTGATTTTTTTTTTCCTCCTAAAGAAAAGGGTTGAGGCAAAATTCTGGAATCGGGTAATCAGAAGATTAAAAGGGAGAAAGGCTGGGTTGATCTAGAATGATATGTGCTTCTCAGGGATATTTTCTAGCCAAAGAAGGACATATCCTATGTCATGGTGTTACTCAACACTGAACAAGCATTCCAATAAAAACGCTACTAAGTTACACTCACGCCCTCAGTGTAATCACTTCATTTCTACAACCATTCTCCGTCACATCTGCAGCTCTAGTGCTCCTGCGGGGGGAGTCGGCAGGAACTCTCTGTGCTACCGCAGACGAGCACACAGCCCCTCCACCGCGCTCTCCGGGCTTACTCTGGCAACTCCTGCAGTATCGTGTGGACCGTCTCCCAAGAAGCTTTGCTGTTATTGAGGACAAGTTTGCGAACCCCCGAGAAGGACCCAGCACACGTTCTTTCTAAAACCGACAAATTCAGAGGGTTGGAACTCAGGTTTAGAAACTCCAACTGGGGAACATTTGACACAATTTTACTGACCTAGGGAGAAAAAAGAGAAGCATATCAGGCAGTAATCAGAGGCTGTAAATAGCAATCATGCTCACAAAAGCCCAAGTGAGGCTGTCTCCAGGCAAAGGGCCCTTCACATTAGGGAGTTCCGTTTAGTGACAGCGCCCGAGAGGGGCCTAAATAATTTCAACAAATCTTGGCAAATAACTTACTCTCTCTATGAAATAGTGTCATAAGGGGAAAATAATGGTACCAACAGGAAGATTTCCCTTGTTGCCTCTGACAAGGCTTTTGATTCTGTTCTATGTGATATATTCTTTGACAAAATGGAGAAAGGAGAGTTTAGATGACATTTTAGGCTATGAATTTCTAGGGAACTGAAATTGGGTCATGTAATTCTCTTTGAATAGCTCCTTCCTTCCATCCTCATTACAACATTAAGGCTAATTAAAACTTTACTGAAGACCACAAAGCAACAACTCAGGTGTTCAAAATTGACTACATGGCCATAATCACTTAGAAAACAGTTACAGCTTGACTCAAAGATGCACTAAACTTTAAACTATATTGGCTAAAAATATTAAAAAGCATCCATAACTACATAACAAAATATGATCATCAATTTATTGATTTAGGAAGAAATTTGGTAGAAAAAAAATTTTAAAAAGGAACTAAGCATTACTGACCATAACTATCTGTTCTGGGTAGTACTAGTCTCTTTGATGTGATTTCACTACATTCTAAAGCAATCTGCAAGATGACTAATACTATTTTCATTTCAATAAATAAAGAAACTGAGTCAGAGATGTCAAATAATTAACATCTTACATTAAATAAAGTCTCAGAGTCACAAAAGCCAAATCTAGGATTTAAAAATCAGAGTCATCGCTATTCCCAAACACAGTGGTCCCCCTTACCTGCAGTTTTGCTTTCCATGGTTTCAGTTACCCATGGTCAGTCATAGTCTGAAAATATTAAATGGAAAACTCCACAAATAAAGCAGTCGTAAGTTTTAGATTAGGCGCCACTGTGAGCAGCATGATGAGATCTTGCTCTGTCTGACTCCTGCCTACCAGGGACGGGAATCATCCCTTTGTCCAGCGTATCCAGGCTGAATGCACTACCTGTCCCCACCCATTCATCAGTCACTTAGTGGCCATCTTGGTTATCAGATTGACTGTTATTTAAGTAATCCTTCTTTTACTTAATAGTAATGCCAAAGCACAAGAGTAGTGATGCTAGTGATTCTGATGTGCCGAAGAGCAGCCATCAAGATATGTATGTATGGGCAAGAAAACGTAGTCTGTAGAGGGTTTGGTACTATCAGCAGCTTCAGGCATCCATTGCGGGTCTTGGAATGTATACCGTATGGATAAAGGTGGACTACTGACCAAAACTAGTAAACTGTAACTATAACCAGAACAAAAAATGAGAACTAAGCTTAAAGCAGTATAAAATAAACGCCAGAAGCCCAGAGAATGCATTAAACATTAATGTGGCTAACTAAAAGGATCATGAGGAAAGCCAACAACAGAAGAGTTTGCATTGGTTTTTGAGTTGGAAAAGCTGCATTTAAACCAGGTTCCAACACTTCCTAGTTGTGTGGCTTGACAAGTGTCTTAACCTTTCCACATCTCAGTTTCCTCATTCAGAACTTAAAGAAAACAGTACCCATCTATTGCACAGAATTGTTGGTAGAGTTCAGTGCAATATATGTGTAAGGCACTTAACACAGTGCTTGGTTCATTTTTTAGAAACCTGTTTCCTTACCTATTCCCCAAAAGAACGTAAACTCCACGAAAGCAAGGCTAGTACTCACCTAGTTCACTACTGCATATGGGCACTTAATGTCTATTGAATAAACTAGCAGTACGAAATCATTCACTAATGCAACTATTACTAATATGAGTTTGCTATGAACCAATACTCAATCCTGGCTACATGTCATATCATGTTTATTGTATTTAAATGTCTTATTTTAATTAAAACCACTGCTACAATTTCAAAAATATACTGATTCCTAGGATCCACTCTGAACGACTGAATCAGAAGCTTCACAGGCAGGGAGAGCTTCCTGGTGACACCTGGATGCCTGGTTCTCTTTAGAGCTCCAGAGGTAATGTCAGAAAGGTGTCCAGTGTTGGGAACTATGGGCAGAAGTAAAAAGTAATCTGTACTTTACGTCAGACTTGCTGTGTATTGTACAGTTCAGGAACTCTAAAATCAGTGAGAAGTAGATCAATTCCAAGAAGGTTTAGAGAAGTATATCAGAGGGAATAGTCTTCACATACATTTCATCTATTCTTCATGCTAACCCTTTAAAGCAGGGTGTCAAACTCATTTTCACCGGGGGGCCACATCAGCCTCACAGTTGCCTTCAAAGGGCTGAATGTAATTTCAACTCCTTAACAGTTAAAGAGCAGTTACATTTATACAGTCCTAAATTATTTCGGCCCTTTGAAGGCAACCACGAGGCTGATGTGGCCCCTCGTGAAAATAAATTTGACACCCCTGCTTTAAAATGATACCACCTTGACCCTCACTTTACAAATGGAAAAAACTGGCTATCTTTGAGGGAAAATACATGAGGCTTCAGTTTACAGTGGCAGGAATTTATACTAGTCTGCACATTATTCTCCTACTTGATGAAGCATTTGTGTGATATATGGCTAGGACCTGGAGTTTAGTTTGTGGCCACAGCACAGCAAAAACAGTCCACATGCTGTGAACAGTCGTCTACTGTGTTCTACCGTCTGAGCACTGCAGTGTGAAGGGCTTTCGCACAGAAGGTGACACCTACCTGTGTTTATCTCTTGTGAGGGAAAAGAGATGAAGAAGGATTCTGGTTCCACTATAGCATGAAGAATAACTGCTAATTACAGTACAGCCCCAGTTAAATAAAGGATTGACCCTTTACTAAACCCCCCCTTATTTTATTTTTGTAATAAAGAGCAAAATAATCAAAAATCGATAATTTATCCTGGCCAGATAGCTCAGCTGGTGAGAGCACAGTTCCAATACACCAGGGCTGCAGGTTTGGTCCCCGGTCCAGGCCCACACAAGAGGCCAATGAATAAGTGAAGACCACAAACCAGTATTTCTCTCTCTGTTTCTCCTCCTCCTGTGCCTCCTTCCACACCCTAAAATCAATAACTAAATACTTTTTTAAAAATTGATAATTTAAGTGTTTTTGAAGCAATTTCTGAAAGAATTCCCAAAGCTAACAGATATTGAAGTAATCTTTTACACAGTCTGCATGTAAACTACTGTCCAAGAGAATAAAGATTTAGAATGACTTATTAGCCCTGGAACATTCCAGAAAGATAAAATTGGGCTACTGTCTAATAATTAAAGAAGGAAAAATAATATGATTAGAAATAAATATTTTCTTTGAAAGGCAAAATCAGAAAGAAATTTAGGGTAACCTTAACGATAAGATTCTGAAAAACATAATATTCATTACATAAGTAAACTTATTTATGACAGAAAAATGTCCTAATTGCAAAGACTGACAAATGTTCAATAAGCTTCTATGGCAGTATATTGACTTCTTTTAAATTCTAAAATTAAAAAATTAAAAAAAAACTCCTCTAGCTGGAGTGAATTGAGTATATTCATGGGCAGAAACAAGGAGATGAACTGAGTTCTCCTTTGAAGTCTCCACAATTCTATGATTTCATAGGGGACCCGCTACTCTGGCTTCTAAATAGAAAGAAATTATAGTTTGAAGAAAAATGGGGAAAACATTGTAAGAGAACAATCTGTAATTTATATCCAACTACTCTCTATCTCATCTTTGTAGCTAATCCCTCCCTCCTCTCAACTACTTGGTCTAATTTCTTTTATAAAATGGTTTTGATAAGAAAGGCAGAAAAAAGGAGATACTTTGGGAAGGGTCAGACTGAAATCTAGTTAGACAAAAATTCAAGTTGAAAGCTAAAAAACACATTTTTTAAACACAAAGATGACCAGTCTTAGAAAGACAGGAACAAATCTTTGTTTTCTCCCACGGTATTATACTTCTCATGCACATTTGTCTTAGTCTCTGGACATGTAGCAGCCAGTAGTTCAAACTATAAAAGAAGTTCCTCCCAGCACTAGTGACCATTCAAAACACTAAAATTACAGATGACATGTTTTTGTTCCACACTGCGGTATCGAATACTGGCTGAATAAACTTAATGGACAGAGACAAATGATCTTTTTGGTAACCAGGTATTGCTGCAATGGGGTTGAAATGTAATGTCTTAAAACTGTGACCTATGAAGCTTTTGTAGCCTGGTGAAGAGTTTAATCAATCCTAAAAATCAATATTCTTTTGCCACCAGTATTTCTACCATCTATCTGTGTTTGATATATATTCCAGAAGACTGGGAAAAACTACATTTAAGGCTGAGGACAAAACACAAAGCAATGATGAAAACAAAAATAAACGGGAAAGTAGAAACCTGAAGGGTAGCAGTGACAAACACTGATTTGAAAACAAACTAAGAGCATATACATATAGGAATACACAGACTAAGCAGAGTACAAATAAATGTGACCTTCTGGCTATATATGCCATTGTGGTCTGAAAAATATCTAGTGTGGATCCTTGTCCAAGCAGAGGAAAGGCTGAATTATTTGGTGCAAACTGTGTCCTGATCCGTACTGACATAAATCATCTTCTGAGGTGGCAACTACATCACCATCCAACTATTCCCACCAGTCAGCAAAAGCTCATGCTTGTGGTCAAAGCACAGTGCCGCTGAGTAACCTTAGACTCCCACAGAAACACTGTCAGGAAAATCAGCCTGCACACACAGGGGCTGAAATGGTTCAGAAGAAGGCTGGGTCTGACTCATCACCATGCCGGTCAGAAAGTGCCACCGGAGGCTGAGCAGCAGCACTAGGGCAGAAACTGCGGAGGAGGGGTTACCAAGGCAGTTCTATCCTCATCTGTCCGGTATGGGCAGTGCACACACGTCAATTAAGCACCTCAAAGGACAAAGAAGGCACTTTTCTTAATTTGTTAAAGAGTAAACTATACTAGTTGTTTAAATAAATACATCAATAAATAAATACATGTATGAATAGAGTTGTTGTTTTTTTTTTGAATAGCCTAATATATCTGCACATAGTAACAAGTCACTTAGAAATGAAGTGATACGCCTCTCAAAGAATTCTGGTAAACATCTTAATAGAACTGGGAAATGCAACTGGGAGCACAGTTACCAGATTAAAAGACTACGAAATTAACAAACATACGAAAAGCTGAAGAAAAGTAGGTTACAGACAGATTTTTCTTAAAGAAAATGGTTTTAGAATTTGTAGAGCATTTGACAACTACAAAGTGTCTCAATGATTGATTTCATCAGCAACCCTGTCTTGCAAATGAGCAAACAAAAGCACTAAAAAATTAAGTGAATTTCCAAAGAGTTGAAGCAGTGATCTTCTTGATCAATCCTTAAGATAAAGTAATTTATTCATTAATGAATTCAACAAACATTGGGCACCTAGTATGCTGGGTGCTAATGATAAAAAGACAAAAACCTCTACTTTGAATAAGCACATTTTCCTTCCAGGAAGGACAAGTGACTGCAGCCCACTGTGATGGATCCTCTCACATCTGCAGGATACAGCAGGATATTTGGCTCTGCCTGCACGACGGCGACAGCAAGGAAAGTTTCACAGAGTAAAGGCTGCCTGGGCCAAGTCTTGAAAGACACAGGAAGAGCAACAAATTCAGAATGAATTTAAAGAAAGGGAGCCTTTTATGTCAAAAGTTGGTCATGAGTTGCAAGAAGACGCATGGACTCAAGGTAAAGATAGAGCTCTGGAAACGGCCAAGGACCACATGATAGAGGGCCGCACCTGGAGTTCAGACTTTGGTTTCTGTTCAGTAAAATACAGCTAAAGGACTTCACACAGGAGATAGTCAACCATATTTCATTTAGTCACTTAGAGGAAGAAGTTTAGAGGAAGCAGAATAAAACTGAGGCAGGATAACCCATTAATAAGCTTTTCCAAGCAAGAAATAAGAGCCTAAATTATGGCAGGAGAAGAAATCAAGTAGGAAAAACTCTTTTTTCCTTATTCTTAAGGGTAGCTTCTATTACGTAATTAGGTACTACCTGTCTATAATCAGACAGGTAGTAATATGTATAATAACAAGAAAGAATGTTACATTTTTATTTGTGTAGTTGGTTTAAGAGTTACTCTGACATCAAAAGACATCAGTTATATTAAACCACCAAAGAGACAATAAAATAAGAAAACATTCTAAAACATTTGGAATAAATTTCAGTAACAAGAATATTTTATTCAACGTCAAGCAATTTTACATAAATCTATAGTAACAAATGTTGAAGTGGTAGTAGAGAGTAAGTATAGCTAGGGTGTGCAAACTAGGGAAGCAGTAGGAAGTTCAATGCATTGCTAGCAGTCTAAATGTCTGGAGTCTTATCAACCTTTTGATGCCTGGAATAAAGTGCTTTTCATATTAATGGAAAACAAATCAGCACTAACCAAGTCAACTGAAAAATTACCATAAGAAGAGTTGAAACATTTATCTTGAGACACATACACAAGAATCTCAAGTGAGAGTCAAATTCAGCAAAATACTTAACAATATAAACAATACAATGATTTTAGCTACATTTCATCAAAATACAGCACTATAAAACTTTACCTCGTGCCAGTCTTTGAGTTTGTTGTCAGAAAGGTCTAGTTCTGACACATGAGCACAGAAGGCAGCAATTTCTTTCTCGTCGCCCGCACAGGTTATTCCGCAGCTGTTCAACACCAGGACGCTGGGGAGGTTGAGGCGGTCTGAATCACAGGGAGAACACAACACCTTCTATGTCAGCCTAATTCTTGTGTACATAGTTCAGCCCCAGGAATCAAAATCAAATTGTGTGAAACTACACAAGGACCTAGAAGATACAGACTGTGACGGGATCCAAGGGTTCTGAATTTTAAGTGGAAATAGTCAAATGTGAACCAGGAGACAGTTTGGCTCAAAAATGAACAAAGAGGAGATGGGAAGTACTGGACCAGTACCACTAAAAAAGTCCTGTCAACTTTATCACCTGGCAGAATTGCTTACCCATCAGCCATGCTATCACCTTGTCACCTGAACACAAGCTCTACGTGATTCACGCCTGACTACCGTTATCTTCTTATCGCCCTTAATTCTTTCATTTTAGAAATTTAGTTCAAAGGCATCATTCTGGATAGCTCTTTTCTCTCTGTCTGGTATGTATTTTCACCTTTTACTGCCTTTTAAAATTATCTCAAACCATTAAAGATAGTCTCTGTTATACTACTTCTGTTCCACATGTGTCAATAAAATCACTTACCATCTCTAATAAGGATAAACATGAGAATTTAACTACTCTTTCCCTTTTTGGTATGAAACAAGGACTCACAAAGGTAATATTTATTAATGAAGGCTTCAAATTACATGATTTTTTCAAACTTAGTACCTATCAGTATCAGTTTTTAGAATGGGAATGGATCCTGAAAACAATGACCAAGTGAGAAGTCATCTCCTTTCTGCCGTTCCAGTTTACATGGAGTGATACGACAGCTGTACTGAGAAACAAAACTCAAACACTGCTCAATAACAACCTCCCATAATTACAAAGAACTTAATGTTAATTACAACATTAAGCTAAAATGCAAGCAAAAACACAACCTGCACACCTCTAGTTGTAGATCTCTGCTCACAAACAATCCCTCTTCCAGACAGTCCTAATCTCCTCTCTAACCAGCTTCTACATTCTTAAAGGGTCAGTTCAAGTAGCACAACTTTGAACCCTTTTCTGATCATATTAATTAACTCTCTTCTAAACTTCTTTCCCAATCACTGGGCTATTCATTTGGCTCCACATAAACTACCTGGTGCTCTATTATTTAAATGAAATTCTTGAACTTCAACTAGGCTGTTAGGCCGTTGAGAGTACAGTACAGTTTTGTAGTGTCTTGCAGCCTACCATTTCCTTGAAAGAGTATGTAGTTGAAGTATTATCACTCAAATGTTGTTCCTGCCCTATGTATGAGTGCAACTAAAATGCCGTTTGGCCGTGCCCTGACCAGTGTGGCTCATTTGGTTGGACATCATCCAGCAAAGCAAAAGGCTGCTGGTTCAATTGCTGGATGGGGCACATGCCGGGGTTGTGGGTGGATCCCAGGTCAGAGCGCATACAAGACGCAACTGATCAGTGTTTTTCTCTCACATCGGTGTTTCTCTCCCTCTCTTTCTCCTTCCCTTCCCCTCTCTTTAAAAATCAATAAATAAAATGCTTTTCGGCCAATCAGAAGAAAAACAGGTCCTTTCATGATTTCCAAAACACTGAAATCATGACAAGGGAGAAAGATCTTTTGACTCATAATTCAAAATAAAGAAAATCATTTACAAAAAGGTAATATTCTGGTTTAATGTCTTAAGTAAACTCCAGCAAATAAATGTTGTAGGTCCCATTTTTCTTACCTTTCATAGGAGAGCCCTGAGGTGTAGCTGGGACGTGAACTCCCATCCCAGGACCACGGCGGTAAGGGAAGTTTTCAGGACTATATTTTTCACATAATACTTGCATAAAACTCCTTCCACTAGGTTCATCCATCTTCTTTTCCTGAAAATTACACAGGAAACCAAGTCATCAAGATTATTTATTTTCCTAAGAAATATTTATTAAGAACCAGTCAGTTATTGCCCTGACTGGTGAGACTCAGTGGATTGGGTATCACCCCCAAACTGAAAGGTCAGTGGTTCAATTCCCAGTCAGGGCACATGCCTGGGTTGAGGGCCAGGTCCACAGTAGGGGGCACAGGAGAGGCAACCACACACCGATGTTTCCCTCTCTCTTTCCCTTCCCCCCTCTCTAAAAATAAATAAATAAAATCTTTTTTTTTTTTTAAGTGCTAGATGCTTTAGAAGAGGTGGCAGTCCCTTTCAACCCAGGGTAACAAGAAGACTTTAGGCTGGTACATAGGGTTCACGTGGTAATAGGAAAAAGAACTAAACAGATAGGTACAGACTAACAAATTCTTTGATATTTTTCCCTCAAAATACATTCTCCTCTTCTTCCATAGAAAAAGAATTTTTAACTGTATACATAGCTAGTTCTATTTAGAAATGAGTATATGACTAAATACTAGTTGAGGATAGAAACAAATTATTCTATGGCCACCCTGGAAATCACCCTTAAAAGAGAGCCAGAGTGTGCTCTTTGCCCAAGCTGTTTATTTTTGCTTTTGTTGCCTTTGCCCAAGAAGACATACCCAAAAGAATGTTGCTAAGACAACTATGAAAGAGTTTACTCCAAATTTTCTTCTAGGAGTTTATGGTTTCTGGTGTTAAATTTTAGTCTCCTGTTAGTCTAGTTTCATTGTTTTGCATGTGCCCAGTTTTCCCAACCCATTTATTGAAGAGACCACCTTTAACCCATTGATATTCTTGCCTCCTTTGTTGTAGATTAACTGACTATTTAGGTGTGGGTTTATTTCTGGACTCTCTATTCAGCTCCTTGATCTGTGTGTCTGTTTTTGTGCCAGTAAAAACACCCGTCCACTTGCTGAACCACAGTTTTATGTGTAAAATTTACCAAAGGTTAGATTACGGAATACATCCCATAATGATTACATTGCAAGTCATCTTGAGAACATAGGGCTGCCCTCCATCAGGATCCTCACTGGGGAGCTTAAGGACAGAGCCTATGCTAGCAGAAGCAGTTTGTGCTTTCTGTCCACGCAGAGGGCTAAGCGTCTGCAGGTGTCCTCTGTCCCAGCACTGAGTGTGTCAAAACTGAACTGGCAAGCATTCTCCTGGCCTTTAGGAACTTCAGGCTGAAAGGTTCTTTTTTCAATGTAAATTTATCACCAAAAGCCACAGACAATATGGAGCAGGTGCTATGTCAGCAACCATTGCTCTTATTAAAGACTGGTCTCAAGCAAATGCCAGGAAAATTTTTAGAAACAGTTTAACAAAAAGTCAAAGAAGTTGCATTGCTATTTTCCATGCAATTGGCAGTTCCAAAAGAATAAAGAGGGTGGGTGGGGGCTGCTGAACTGTCAGTGTCAAAATAAGAGTCTCCAAATTTAAACAGCGTCTTCTAACTGGAAGCTTCATAACCACTTAAATTCAAAGCTGTGCAATTCAAGAACAATAGTCTTATATTCAACTTAAATGGAGACAACCGAGGGATGGTAAAATAGTCCTAGTGAGCAAGGAATCAGGGAACATAAAAAGTTATTCTTTGTGGCCACAGGCTTTAGCAGCTCTTCCAGATAGTCTGGGGGTTTTTTTTTTTTCTTCTCCCAACCCCCAGCCCCCCACCAAAGACTCAAAAGCAATGCCAGGCGCCTTCATTGGTCATTTTCCAGGATAGGCTATTGAAAAAGCTTTCCAGGAATGTAGATAGTATACACATTAATACATGAGTTTTGAATTGGAACATTAAGATTGCAATATGAATCAGTAACATAAATCTATTCAACATCTGCTGAGGCAGTTTGAAAAGGAACAGTAGGTGGGAAAGGAAAATTGAAAACCAAACAGATTGAAAAATGAGGAAATACAGGATGGAAAAAGATCTTTAAGTGGAGCCTTTGAAAAGGTTTTTTAGGGGCAGGAGGGTAATCTATGACTTTCTGGAAAAAAAAAGTGTCAAATTACATCTGACTACCTCTACAATTAGCATAGTACTAATGCATTTGTGAAACTGTTCTAAATCGCTTCAAGTCAGGGAGCCAGGAATCTTGGGTGATGTTGCTTGGTTTCATTATCAAGTTGTGGAGTGCACCTGTGAAAATTTCAACTCCTTTGTGTTCCAAATCCTAACTATACTACGTTCTTGCAAAGTGCTTGGAGAAAGTCAGGATAAAGTGTGGGTTGGATAAAGTGCCCAGGATCCTTTTGCCTAACAGATTGATATCAGAACAGAATACCCAGTCACCTAAGTACCCTTCGGCTGCTATCAGACAATTTGTATTTTATGTCCCCAAAGGGCTAGGTAAAAATTGGTATGAAACTCAATGCAACTGAAAATAGCAAGCAGGCCATGTCTGACCACCAGCACAAAATATAGCTTAATGCGGGTGTACAGGGTCAATATTTACTTCACACCCACCCAACAAATGTTACAGGAGAGTGCCATACTTGAGGAAGTGTGAGTACTACAAGCCTCAGTCACAACTTCCAGAAAATATAGATAACACCCCAGAGTCCCAAAATATACATTTTAAATCTTACAAAAGTAGTTTTATCTGCTTATATAAAGCATACACTACCTTCAGGAGTATCAAACAGACCGCAGTAAAATCTGTGCCTGTGGCTGACTCCAGAGAGAGAAACAAGGAAGAGGGTAAAAAGGAGATTTAGATTTGCTCTTGGCTGTTCGCCTGCTTAAACTACCTCAAGTCACCAGATGCATGCATCCTTTTTTTCTAATTATCTTTTGAAAATATAAAACATTTTTGAGTGATATGTCTGGAAATGACCTAAAAATTTGTCAAACGGTTTTTAAATGCCTCATTATTACCAATTAGTTATGGAAAAGATGCCGGATTAGACCATGTGGAATATAATATTAGTAATAATTTACAAAGGAATTGGACGGTGAAGGAGAAGAGA